>CAJGYO010000010.1:39171119-39340874 GCA_904845875.1 Miscanthus lutarioriparius | reverse complement strand
AAAGGATTATCGGCTAATATTAAGTAAATATTAATCTGAATAAAAAATGTAGATGCTCATGGAACATCGGAAAGCATCATGATTAAATGAGACATGATTGATATAAAGCGCCGAAGCGATAAGTTTGATAAAAGTATAACATGCTAACAAATCGACTGTTGTCTAATATAAATGATTCCACAAACGAGTTTTTGAGTCTAATCTATTATCATCAACAGTGAGGAATTGGACGGATCGATAAATATTTATGATAATGATAATAAACCTAAAGTCAAAGAATCTATAAAACCATCTATATGTTGGCAGAGATTCATCAAAATATACTCATATGCATGAGGGTATGAAACAAATCGGTTAAAATAACCCGATGCAGTCAGGTCATAACAAACAAGCAGTACATATCTTGATCATGAACAAGACCACCCCTAATCGGATAATTTCTAATATAAAGTCTTACCAGCCGAGGTTCGACCCGATCGACACTGACTATGGTAGTATCATTAGATTAGATCTCATTAACTAATAAGTTTATTCAAAATTAAAATATGCCTTCGGATACATACTATATTTGGCTGGAATAGAGATAAAACAGCCGAACTGGATGAAACAAGTATCGTACATGAAGCATGACGCACGTTAAAACAGTTTCATTGACCACTGCAATTCCATAGTGCACGATCCAAATGTGCCTCAAACTACGATGCTAGCTGAACATCTGAACGACTCAACTCGTCGTCAGTCACGCGCACAACAGCACAAGCTAGGCGAGCCAGATCAGAGAGGGTGGGGTGCTTTCCGTGGTCTCTAGTTGTGCAACGGTTCGCGCGCCAAAAGGTGCCGTCCGCATCTCCGGCCTGGCGACGCTCCCTCCTCCAGCCGCCGCTGCCGCCGGTGGGGTGCGTTCCTCATCCTGCCTGGTGGTACTGCCGTGGTCGTGCAACGGGTTCCACGCCCCAGGCACCCACCGCAACTCCGGCGTGACGACGCTCCCCCTGCCGTCGGCGGCGGCAGCGGTGACCACGACAGCGTCGCCTTTACCGACATGCTGCCCCTGCTCCGTCGGCTGACAGTAGTCAGTTGCACCACCACATACGCAGAGATCACAGTTGCAGAAGCTTAATTTCTTCTCGTAGAAAAAAAAAAGTATATATATATTTTATTTATACATGAAAAACAATAGAACGTGAAAAAGTAGCCGTGATACCTCTGCGGCATCAAAAGTGTGGCTCCGGGAACAGGGAGATGATGATCGCTGCGGGTGCCAGGGGCCAGGGCGGCCCTGCACCGGCGGCAGGAGCAGCGCAAGGCAGCAGCAGCACGCCGCCGCCAAGCACAGCAAGAACCGGCCATGGCTGGGCTTGGACGACGACGACGAACCAAAAGCATCGAGCTTCAGACTTGTGCTCCTGGGATATATACAGATGCGATGCCGAGAGTGTGGGCCGACCGATTGGTTTTGCTACCGAATTTGACTAGACAACCACTACTGGAATCTCGATTTTTCGTGGTGATGAATTTTTCATGCGTTTTACGACACGCGGAAAATTATGATTTTCCGTCGGTTCAAAATATACCGACAGGAAAAATACCGAAAAACCACAGTAAATTGGATGCATTTTTCTCATGCGTGACAATATACACACGTAAAAAATCATCACTCACGTAAAAAATACAATTTATTGTGTCGGTTCTTTAAAACGCACGGAAAAAATGTGCACGCACGTTAAAAATCCAAACCCCTAATCCGCTCGCCACGCCCAAACAACCTCTCTCCAGCCAGAGACCGCGCCCTCCTCACTCTCTCCTTTCAGCCACGCGCCTCCCTCTATGACTCCCAGTGAGGGCTGGGCCCTCCTCGGCCAGCACACACGCTCCTCCCCACCTCCCTCTCCCTCTTCATCGACCAGCGGTGTGGCCCCTCTCCTTCACCCCGACGCCGGATCCGTCTCCCTCTTCACCTTCACCCAGGAAAGCAACAGATCCGATCCGTGCCGCGCGCCGGCGACCCGAGCAGATCCGCACCCTCTCCATTCTTCTCCCCGGCGCCCTCCTCCCCTTGCTTCCCCGTGGGGTGCCCTCCTCCCCTTCTTCAGCGCCCCTCCCTCCCTCCTCTCTTCCACCGTCGTGGCCACCCCTCCCTCCATCACGGTGGGGTCACCAACCTCCTCCACTCAACTCCTCCCTCCCTTCCCTCGGAAGACAGGCGGTGGTGCCCAGTGTAAGGCCGGGATGGCGCGCTCCCCCAGATCCGCCTCCTACCACACCAAGGAGCTTCACGCCACGCCGCCCCAGATCGCCTCCCCTCCTCTTCCACTGTCAGGCGGCCACCGCCCCAGATCTTGCACGGGAGATCTTGTCGCCCCAGGGACCGGGCTAGTTATCCCCCCACTTCGCCTCTCCTTCCTCCTCTGGTTTGGTGCGCCTCCTCTTCCTCCTTATTGAGCTCGCTGACCATACTGCGGTCAACCTCCATCGGGATTCGTGTTGGTCCTCCAGTGCTCACAGTATATCTCACCGCCCCTCATCTCCGCCTCTGCGGTGATTTATGTTGAATCATTTATGGATTTTGTTTGTCATCCACTGATATTAGGGTTCATGTTCTTAGATACTTAGATCTAGGCGACATTTTTGTTGATCTACATGTTTACATTTGCTTTCGCCTTGTTCCGCCCTCAGATTCGTGTGTGATGTGCACCTCTTATTTGTTGTACACATGTGTTGTCGCCTAGATTTTGCACATGATGATGCCTAGTCCAATTTACAAACTAAGCAAAGTGCCTTGGTCGATGATGTTTACTTAACCCTAAGCTGGAGGAGCACCCCATGGTGTGGCGCCGCTGCTTGCTTAAGTCCATAGCTCGATTCTAGTGAGGGTTCTTTGTGTGTGAAGCATCTAGAATTTATGACATCGATGTTCAATCTCTTGATATGACCGTGATGTTCAAACTCTTGATATCTATTTGGCCAATGATGCAACATGAAAAATAAACTCTCTGAGGTGGCTGCAATTTAGTTTTGTGCATTCTATGATTCTCAATGATTGTCATCAAACCATGGGACATGATCTTAGTTTCTTCTATCTATTTTTTTTGCCTTGGCGACCACCTATGATTGAGTATATGGAAATTGTAATAACATATCGTTAAGTCGAGGCCTCACTTACTTTGCCAATGATGATATCATATTAAGCATGCCAAGAACCGATGACCTTGAGCTTGTGTTGAGGTACTTGGAACTTTGTTTCTTACTCTTTGTTTCTTATGCTCCAAGCTCAAGGTCAACCGAGGAGCAACTGATATCTGAGGCCAATGCTCCAAGTTGAGAAATCAAGCCGCGTCTTGCTTAAGTTCATAGCTCTCGATTCTAGTGAGGGTTCTTTGTCTTTGAAGCATCTAAAATTTATGACACTAATGTTCAATCTCTTGATATGGTAATTTGGAGCGTTGAGTAATGCATACCTTCTGATTTTGAATTGGCCTGAAATTGTTCCAACCTTTTTGAGTCTGAGATTAGCACTTGATTTCTCAACTTTTGATGACCCCAATTTGTAAAAATCGTAAGTAAGAACCCATTGCTTGCACTTGATAAATATGAGCTTATTTTATTGCCATATAACAATCTGATTTGAATATGTATGATTCACTTGCAAGGTGGTTAGCAATGTCAAATGGCCTGTTTAGAAACTTATTTTATTCACTTGCAAGAGTATGTTAGATTGACAATACTACTATGCTTATGTGTCTACATGCCTATCTCTTTGAAATCCCTTATTTCTTAGCAATAAATTAGATGTTTTTTTGTGAAATCGCTAATTGGCGTAGCACCTCAAAGTGTGATTCTCTCAACATTTGTCTTCAATAGGGTGATGATGAGGTTGGTATAAGTGATGAATCATGACTGAGATATCATTTCCTCCATGTTTCAGTTTTTTCTCTCATTTGTCTAGACTGTTTTATTGTGATCTGGGGTATAAAGAATTGAGTGAGCGACCCAAAGTATAAGTCATTTTTTTGTATTACTGAAGATAACCTAAGCAATCATCTATTGTGAACCAAATTTCTTATGTATACGATTACACTTTTTTTCCTATGTTTATTAATGTATATACTACTATTGGTTATTTGGCTTGACGTTAGTCCTTATTTTTTTGTATGCCATTGTTAAAAAAAAACAGACATACCAGGTTATGCTTAAGGAAGATGAAAGTGACATGTAGATTGTCCCTGCACCTTAGCATGCACTTCCCATGAATTATCTTGATCTGTTGGCTTTGCTGCAGCTCCAACTCCACTACCTGACCTCCCAAATCCACGTAGAATCATTCGGCAGCACTAGCATTTTGTTCCCTTCTTCCAAGTTAGTAATTAAATCACTTACTATTTGAGTTGTACATGATCTCTGAGTGTTCATACTCTAAATCTTGTTATGAAAAAAACTTGCTTTGCTTGAGAAATATTGTTTCTGACACTTGTTTATGTTATCTCTGAATTGAGATACTCTTTAGTGTAGTAGTATGACTGAAGGTTATTATAATTGTGTAAAGCGAATAGAGTACAACTAGCCTCAATGTTCCTAATATGTTTATATTATCTTGCGAAGCGAGAACAATAAGTTCAAAGATTGCTCATTCACTACTACGCCTTGTATTCAATTTTTAGTTCTGAATATTTAATTTATGGCTTGCATGCTTTTGTTTGTCTAGTAGCACATAATCTGTTTGATCTTTATTACGTGTGAATTGTTGTTTCAAGTTTGAGTTCGATATTCAGTCTTTCAAATGTGCTTCCTCGAATTTTTTCACCGTCCGATTAATTGCAGACAACTAGTTGGCAAATTTTACTTGAAATCACTTTGCTCGTTCGTGATCTTTTTCTCGTGCTTGCTGCTAGGAGAGACCGACAACAGTTTTTCAAGATGACCCATCCGATGTGCAATGACTTGTTTGGTGTGACCGAACTTTAGAGCATTTGCCGCTTTCAGTCATTTGTCGGTTTGACTCAGTGTTCCCAAAATCTTTGCTGGTTGTCAATCTTTGGTTGCTGTGTAGCTGAGTTTTTTTTATTTGTCCATGTTGTTATGACAATTTCCTAATTGTTCCTAGGGTCGACACTTCACTAGTTGAGGTGTGTGACCTTGACAATTAGAAGAACCACGAACCGTTAGATGTATACTGTCTCTATCTCTGCTTTTCCAAATGAATGTGTCATGTCCTTTGCGGTATCAAGGGAAGGTAGTCCATAGCAGTTTTAGAAAAAACATGAAGAAAAATAGTAGTCAAAACAAAGATGTCATAAGGTCAGACCTTCTTTGCACACCTCTACCAGATCTTCTAGCCGGCGACTCTAGGTATTCCTTTGTTATTTATTGCTCAAGTTGTGTCCCTTGCGCGTTTCACTCCTTAAATTTCCTTATTATGCTTTTCTGACTCAAACCTCGCCTTTCTTGCAGGTGTAGCTCCGGCGTCCTATCCAGCATCATACTCTCAGGGATACACTACATTAGGCTCAGCTTCGATCAGTATTGACTTAGGTTTTTCTTCGCCTTCCTGGATTTTGAGTTACCTAGTCCCAACCTAGAGAACTTAGTCCTAACACTTGCTTCTTTGTCGCTGCAGGAGTGTTGCCGACCATGCCTACCACTGCCACCTTTCCGTCGCCGCACTCGCAGCAGGAGCAGCTATCGTCGCCACAGTAGTGAAGCTCATCATGGTGTCCTAGTCGTCCTCTCGTGATGGTTTAGAACGTTGATGTCAGTCATTTGAAGTTTGCTTGTCGCCCAGCCACATCGGGCGTGATACTTGTTTTGGTACTCTTGATACTGATCGGTTGTCTGGTCACCCATCAAGGTCCCTTCGAGTACTGTATTTGTGTATTATTTGAATGAAACCTTGTTGTCATGCACAGAAATTACTGTATGGAAAATATATATTTTAATATGCTATTGCTACTGTTTTAAAATAATTTTTTTTGTGCGTTTAACTTTTTTCTCGTGTGAGGTCTGGCTACGAAATATTCTTTTTAATCTGACGAAATGAATTTTTCTCGTGAGTTCACCTAGACCGACAGAAAAATGTTTTTCTGTGCGTTTATTTCTTTTTTCTGTGTGGATTAACACACAGAAAAATTAGTTTTAATCTGGGCGAAAACCATTTTTCTGTGCGTGTGAGACCCACAGAAAAATTGTTTCTGACGGTGAACCCACAGAAAAATTCGATTTTTCTGTCATTATATTTCTGTGGGTATTTTTCTTACGGTACACCGTCAGAAAAATATTTTTCTGACGGTATTGAATTTTTCGTGGGTTTCGCACGCATCGTCCGGAAAAAATCGAGATTCCAAAGTGAACGATTTGGCAAGCAAGCGAGAGTTACCAAAAGTTGAGCCAAAATTTGACAAAGAAACATCAGACGTTGTCAAGGTTTGGTAACAGCAAACCCAGATTGTAGGGATGCATGCAAAGAGCCCAGGTCGATCTCCGTTGCTGGTCCTTCGCCTCCCTTTACTAGCTTTTCAATTTTGGTATTAGAATTTCGCCAGACTCAAAATTACCAAGAAAACCGTCGTCCGAAATTTCGCCAATTTTTTTAAGACTTACTACCTCCGTTTTGTAATATAATGCATTCAAACAAATTTAAGTAACTTAAGAGAATATTCAACTAATGGATGTACCCATAGATTAGACCCAACTAAGGAATTTCTCCTCAAATTATGATTTTCTTTTAACAAACTTTGTCAAATCTGAACATGAGCACCACATAGAATACCTTATATTTTAGTATAAATTTTGAAAGTCAGGATGCACTGTATTATAGGACAGCGAAAGTAAACGTGAAGCATGATTTTTAATTTTTAGATATATAAACAAAATATTAGTAAAAAGATTTGTGACTACACATCTATTGAAACAATAACATATATAGATATAGCTACATATAAATAGTGGGTGTATGATATATTTACATACAACTTTAGGAAAACATAGAAATGTTTCTAAAACAACATAGAGTTCAACAAGTTTATAACATTTCACACTAAATGAGGTGTTACTTGAATATTTAGCCTATACCGGTATGGCTGGTATCGGTTGGTATCGGCCAGGATTGGCCTGCAGACCCGGGGGCATAGACATGTTGGTCACTTGATTCCTAGGTTACATGCTTGTATATCAAGTATTTTAGAAGAAAAAAAAGATGTGAGATGTGTATATCAAGTCTATACATGCGTATACATTATCTCCATCTAAATCATGTTCTTTTTTTTAGAAGAACCAAATTATGTTCTTCCGATCGATCTAGATGTTCACCAGCCCATTGTCGGAATACTCTCCACATAGGCCCACCAAATTCAGCAGCCCACGTGCTGGGACACTCGCCACCCGTGTGTAGGGTGCCTTCTTTTTCTTTCTTTTTTTACCTCTCTTGATGGCATATTTGAAACATAGAAATTTCATTAGTAATAATAATACAAGAATTTTATAGAAATATCAATTTTATATGAAAATAGGATGAAACGGTACGGATATTTTCCAACCGTATTCGGTAGACCGAATCCGATTTAGAGGGGTTGAGATCTGTTTATTAATCCGAAGTCGGGATATTCAACATCCTATACCGTATCCAGTATCCGAATACTCAAATCGCATATTTATGATGTCGATATCCAATCGTATCCTATCTCGGCAAAGTTGACACTATTCATATTCGAATCCGGACAGAAATATAAAACAAATGTAATATTAATGATATCCGTTCGCATCCGATCCGTTTATGAAAACGCAGGTACATATTTTTTTTCACGTTCCAGACGGGCCGTCAGTCTTGACTGCTTGTGAAGTTGTGCGAGGTTTGCTACATGCCTGCTGTGCACGCTGATCAAGTTAGATGCATGATTCCGTTTTCCGCGAAATTTTTGTAATGGACTAAATGGCCAATGGTTATGTTTTTGCATTTTGCTATTTTTCTTTTCTTTCCGACTTCCGAGCATATGCAGGCGAGCTACGTTTCATAAGCAAATGATGAAATCGGAACAATTTCACAGTGAGAATTGCGCTTCCACAAAGGGACGAAACAAGTACCATTTTAATTCGAAAACAAAAGAAACAAGTACCATATTTGTACATATACGTAGTAGTAGTACATAACTGCATACAGTATACCGAAACGCCCATGCGCAGCCTAACTCAACTCGATAGCCGGACACGTGCAGGGCGAGAGGACGCGCGGCCACAGTGAGGCCACAGAGTCTCCCCGCGCACGGGCTCCAGCGCCGGCAGCCATGCGCACGAGGTGAGCATGCAGGCAGGCGCAGGCGGCCGGGAGCCATCAGGCCCTCTGCGCAGATAGCCATGCCGGCCGGGTCACGGGGTCTCCGGCCGCCTGCTGGGGCTGCCGCCGTGGTGGTGCAGCGGGTCCGGGCCCCCGGGCACCGCCCGCAGCTCCGGCCTCACGCTCCCCGCCGCCGGTGACCACGCTGACCTCGCCTTCCCCGGCACGCCGCGCTGCTGCGGCTCCTCCTCCGCCGCCTGACATGCACGGTCGTTGGTACCACCACCACAGAGGAGTAGAGCGCAACAATGCAGTAGTACATATTTTATATGAATGTTTTTCTTTAAAAAAATAGAACGAACGTGCGAGTGATACCTCCGTGGCATCAAAGTGTGGCTCTGACACACGCAACAGATGAAGCCTGCTGCGGCCGCCTAATCCACCGCCTGCCGGTGCCGCCAGATGACCTGAAATACCAAGCGCAGACAAGATGAACAACGAAGCTGGAGGGCTCTCGAGTCTCAACCATCCACACTGCATGCATGCTACGACAAGTCAGGAACATACGAAGCGCATTGCATTGCACGCATCAGGTACATGAACATCAGAAAAGGCAAATAAAGAAAAAAAAAGCGAGAGGGGGATGGGTGACAGGAGCTATATATATACTAGTATTCAGAGAGATGGAAACTAGTGGAGGTTGGCATAGAAATAAGCTCGGCGCGCCATTGCTCGATCGTGCATACCAGGACGGCGGCCCTGCGCCGGCGGCGGAAGCAAGCGCAAAGGCAGCAACATGCCGCTGCCAAGCAGAGGAAGATCCGGGCCATGGCTGATCGCTGGGCTGTGAGTGGGACGACCAAGCAAGAGCCGCGGTGTATAACCAGAGGACGGACTCGCGCGCGGACAGTCTCAGGAGCTAGCAGTACTGGTGTCTGGAGTGACGTGAGAGCACCAGGCTTGTGCTGCTGGGATAAGCAAGAACCGCGGAGGCCGGGCCACGGACGTACTTATAGATGAGAGCTCGGGCCCACTTGGTTTGCTCCCAAAGATTTCATCAGCATAAGTAAAAGCTGTCAAAATTAAGTTAGGGTTTGACAAGCAAATATGATTGGTAGCAACCCAAATGGTAAAAAAAGATAGTGGGGCCTTGTTTAGATACCCTCAAAATTTCAAGTTTTTTCACTCTCTCCATCACATCAATTTTTAGCCGCTTTTGCATGGAAGCATTAAATGTAGATAAAAAAATAACTAATTGCCGCAGTTTAGTTGGAAATCACGAGATAAATCTTTTAACCTTAGTTGGTCCACGATTGAACAATATTTACCAAATAAGACGAAAGTGTTACTATTCATCAGTTTGAAATTTTTTTCAATCTAAACAAGTCCTGGTATTAGCTGAGTGGCCGTTAGTCCGAAACTTCTGTCATCAAGGCATCAACCACTGGAGCTCTTTGTACTGCTGGAGAGTAAAAGCCGGAGGAACGGTGGGGGTAAAAGTTTTGGTAGGATTCAATTCGTACAGTTAAGGATTGACAAGATGGCTGCCGTCGTGTCGAGTAATTGCTTGTTTGTTTCTTCTGGGAAAAGGAAGCTTGTGTGGAGATTGTGTGGCCAGGGAGTGCAGTGGATCAGGATCATGAGATGAGAAGAGGGCACTGCCGCGGAGTGGCTGCTCCCACGTCTGCACCTGCACCGGAGATTTTTTTCTTTATTTTAACACTTTTTAAACTAATTTTAAATTTAACACTATTTTTTTTCAAAACTAACATTTTTTTGCTGCGTCTATTGTCATGGCGTGGCTAAACACTGTGTTGCCGCCATGCATGGTGGCGTGACGGGAGGATAACGTGAAGTCATCGTGGTAGGGTCCGCCTACGCCACCGCCATTGCCTCCGCCCAGTGCCGACGCCGCCGGGGGCCACCGCCGCGTCACCTACACCAGGCCCCTCCGCCGTCGACCGACAGCGCCGCCGCCTCGCTAGTGTTGAGGCGCCAGCGCCAGCGCCGCCGGCCGCGGCCATCTCCTTCGGCTTGGGTGACCCCAAAAGGTCCCCGCTTGTCAAGGTAGCTCCCTCTCTCGATTTCTTGTTATTATGAATGTTATTTTAGTTAGGGTTAGTGATTTAGGATAGTTAGGGTTAGTGATTTAATATAGTTAGGTTAGTGAATTTGTTTATTTAGGTAGGTAGTTTTTAGGGTTTAGGTTGTGTGTTGTAGTATAATTAAGGTTTGGTTAGGTAGTTAAGGTTTAGGTTCTTCGTTAGTTCGGACTTTGGGTTTAGGTTACACTATGAGATGATATGAAGAAGACATGCGGAGGGGAGACTTCAAGCGAGACCGTGGGGGAATCTTTGCTCCGTTTGCAAAGAACCGGTCACAAGACTAGCAGGCATAGAAGACGAGGGCAACATGTCCATACATAGAAGTTGCTTATTTTCATAGTGAAGTTGTTTAATATGTCTGTTAAAGTTACTTTGAATATATACATGTGCTTTCATATTGTGTTCCTATTGCATAACAAGTAGTTCAAAATTTGCAATACTACGTAATGTTAATTTGAATATTGTTAATTTGAATACTCTAACCCTTTGTTTATCAATTTGTAACAGGATGACTCCTCCACGCAAACACCAATTGTACCCCTTCTTTAGGTGGAGTACGACGACCCGCACCGAGCACACTTCTTGACTGACACCGACGCAGAGGTGCCCTTGCCTCCTTTGAGGCCCCGCACGCACACCAAGGCGCACCAATGGGACGAGCGTTACGCGTCGTACATACGGCATGCCGGCTTCCTCGAGCTTATCCATGTTGTCAACTATGGTCTTCCGCCCCTTGACCCAGCACTACTTACTGTAGCTGTAGACAGGTGCGAGTGCCTTCTTTATACGTAAACATTCTTATAACAAATTTGAGGTAACTAACAGTCGTTCTATTCTTATAACAGGTGGAGGCCTAAGACCCACACGTTCTACCTACCTTGCGGCGAGATGACCTTGACCATGCAGGACGTGAAGGCTATCTTTGGCCTTCGGTTGGGGGGAATTTCAGTGATAGGTATAGTTGACAACGATCACTGGAGGGAGCAAGTGGCTCAGTTCACTGGCTTTCTTGCACCGGACGACGAGGTTTCCAAGAAAAATAAGTGAGCAATTCAAGCCTATTTAATACTTGCATTGCTTTCCTGCAGCCATCGGGTCTCATTTTCTTTGGTGAATTTCAGGAAAAGTTCTGGTGTTTCGTCATCGTGGATCACAGAGCGCTTTGATTACTTGGACCCACAGACTGATGAGGCTCATATCGATAGGTTCGCTAGAGTGTGGCTCGGCACTTCTTGGTGCTTTCCTATTCCTAGACTTTCGGGCAACACCATCATCCGGATCTTTCTTGACATACCACGCCAAGCCGTGGATAACATAGCGGCGCATGACTAGGGCGGCTTGATCTGGCATGGACATATCGACAACTATGTGTTGCTCGCCGTCGCACCTTAGGGGTATATCTCGGACGCAAGCGAGAGTTAGTTAGAGGGAATGCGAGGCGCAAGTATTGGAGTGCACGGATTGTCTCAACAACTCGACACAAAGACCGGGTTACGCTCTCTTTACTATCATACATGTGTCTTGTTCGATGTTCAGGTGCATTGGTGTCCTTGGGATGCTCCGGAGCACCAGGACTATCTGAGTCCTATCACTAGGGATGAGTCAGACGAGTATCACTGCAACGTCCCTCTTATTTTCTTCCACGTGGTCGAGATTCACTTGCCCATCAAGGTTTGCAGGCAGTTTGGAAGAATGACAGGCTACCCACCACCGCTTTACTCCACCAACCAAGAATTGCACGGGTGCGTTATCGATTAATAACAAAGCTACAATTCAGATGTGTGTATGGTACAACTAACAATCGTTTTGTTGCAGGTATGACCGTAGGAAGAAGTACAAGACCAAGGATTGGCGCGTGACACACAACGCGTACATCCAGTTGTGGCAGACCAAGGACCGGCGTGACCCAGTCGATGCGGTGTCCCCCACGACTCAAAGACACCACCTTCGACGAGTACCTACGGTGGCTTCACAGGTCTACGAGGACACATATCAAGCCCCCGTACACTGAGGAGGCGATTGACGAGGACGACGAGGAAGATGTGATCGAAGATGTGTACAACATTGCCACTAGGGACGACACACAACTACAGAGAGCCCCGCTTCAAACATACATGGTAAGATACTCGAATGGTACAATTTTTTATCCATTTGGTATTAAGTATGTGGACTAAAACTGTTCAACCATGTTTCTATACTCAGGCGACAAAATTGTTAAGGCTGTCCAACGAAGCAGCATTTCGGCTACACAAGTCTAGAGGGCAGGGGCCAGGCGTTCTCGAGGCTTTTGTGGAGGTAAACATAAACTTGTCCATTCCGAAAATGTTTCTTTAGTGTATATGCGTTTGGAAAATGCACTAACTTTAACGTCTATTCATGTAGAAGGTGAAGTGGAGCTGCAGGAAGCTAGCTCAGAAGTTGAGCTGCATGGACACTCCTTGGGTGGAACCCAATTACCCTGCCCGATCGGGTGTCACGTCTTCTGGCTCTTTGAGGACACCAGCCGGCTCTTCTCAGCGGGTGACAGGTGCCGCTTCCGCTACGCGTACACCACCATATTATAGCGCTGGGAAGGACCCTGCAAACAAGGACGACGAGGACAGCGATGATTTACGACGATGACCCCAAGCCAGATACAACACCACCGGTGGGATCCTGGCAAGCGGGACGAGATCGTCATGTGTCGACTAGGTGGTGCCCCGCTGGTACCCAAGGAGCCTCATAGGTAGTAATAAAGGTAGTTTCTTTAATACGTAGGTTCCATGAACTAACGATCATAAAAGATTATAAGTAATCGTGCATATTATATACTTTACGTGGTACGAGCCGTACACACCGGCAACGCGACCACACCGAGCGTTGGCTACACTCCCAATGTGTTGCCTATAAATTGAAGAGATGCAGGCGCCCGAGGGATCCTTACACTCCTGGGACTTAGTTGGTTATGTCGAACTTATATTGAACAAATATTGTAATTAAAACTTGCGAGACTCATGAACCAATAAAAATATTATGTGGCAACTTGTCAACTTGCGCACGAACTCCATTTATTTGCTTTATATTCGTTTCAATGCGTCAGCGGCAGCATTGTCGGCGAGATTAACTAGCAACTAGTTCAGGAACCGGCATCCGGCGTATCTCGCCGCCACGGTGGCGGCGTCTTGACCCCGATCCTCCCGAGCTTGGTCGCCGCCGCCATGAAATCACCGAAGATGGCACCTGGTTGGACGATGTAGTAGTCGTAACCATGCCGCGCGACCTCATGTTGGAGTAGAGCACCGGTCGGAGCCTGGGGAGGCCCTTGCCGACCTGCGTGTTCCGGTAGAAGGCGTTCTGCTGAAGCCCACCAATGGGGGTCGAGGAAAGCGAAGGCGTTGGGGTCGGAGCTGCAGGTGTCGTTCAGCTGCGACGCGAAGCCGGGGTCCATGGTCGCGTCGCTGCCGATCCGCATCGACAGCAGCTCCCGTTCAATTGCAATTGAGGCTGGTCGGCTTCTGTCTACGTCCAGGTCCTGCCGTGCCGTGGTCTATTGCGCGGCAGACCCTGCCACGTCATCGATCAGCGTCCCGGTCGTCGCCACGTCATCTCTCCCGCCGCGCCACCATGCATGGCGCGGCACAGGCGTTTTGTCAAGCCATGGCAATAGACGTGGCTAAAAGTGTTAGTTTTGGAAGAAAAAAACAGTATTAAATTTAAAATTAGCTTAAAAAATGTTAAAAATAAAAAAAAAATCGCACTGGAGTGGGGTGGAGATCCTGCTCGCGGATCCTGTACAGATGACAGTTTGGAAAGCGAATTGATGACCGCATCTTTTGCTTGATCTGACGTGTTCGAGGAGAGAGAGAGGGTCACATCACAGCCTTGGTTCAAGTTCAACAAAGCTGGCGCCTGCCTGCCGGCCGGTTCATGCCACGCCTACAGTACAGTCCTACTCATGTGCAAACAAAATGGAAGAATCAAAGCTACTGTGCTGCCACGTAGGACGATGCGCCGGCCCAGCCTTCCTGTTCGCTTATGGGAAAAGCCGGACCGAAAAATACGGTTGATTTGTTGTGTGAAAAAAACACTGCATCATCACTAATAAGTCAAGCTGATAAGTTTAACTATTTTTAGTACTTGTTGAAATCATAATACGTTAAATTAGCCTCCCTTTGCTGGTGGCACCCGTACGCACGTACTGTCGCCGCTTGCGCGTTTGCTGACGAGTGGTCACGTACGTACGCTTGCTGTGATCATGAATGAATGGCTGCTGGATCGTATCCGTATATCCTACGCTGAACGGCGAGCTCAGCTCATCTCATCTGGGACGACTGGAGTCTGGGGCACCGGCACCATCCATCCCACCCGTCCACATCCACCTCGACCCTATGCTCGCTCGCGCCACACGAGGCTGAGAGACAGGAGTAGCCTAGCACTAGCAGTGGCAGGGGCAGGGCGACGCAACTCACACTCGCGTCACGTCCGCCCGCCTGGTGACCGCCCGACGTGATGCCTGGACTCGCTGCACTCGAGTGGAGCTCGGGCTCTCGGCGCTAGCACTACCTGCTGCCGAGTGCCGAGCTGCGTGCGCGCAGATGCCTGCCTGCATTTACGCCGCTGTCTCCGGCTGCTCGACCCCTCCCCGCGCCTCACGCCTCTATTGATACTGCTGCTGCTAGCAGCAGTGGACGGAGACATGCAGTCAGGCACTGTACTGCAAGACCAGTGCGCGTAGCGTTTGGGACTGGAACCAAATTAACAAGGTGCCGGCGGCCTGTGCTCGTCCGTCGTTCCTGTGTCATGTTTGCAACTTTGGAGCAGGGGTGGTTTCCAGTGTCCACCGCATCTGGTTTCTTCTGAAAGTTCAGAGTTCAAGCACTACTACCCCAGTACAAAATTCATACACGAATATGGATCGTACGAATATGGATAGCAGTGTTCTTGGCACGGGCAACATGCATAGTGCAGGCAGGTAAACTGTGAACAGCCTCCTCCTCCTCTTTGGATGTACTGTACTACACGACTCTAGTGTCTCTGTTGCTCTCCGTCGTTTGTTCCTCCCTTCCTAGAGTACAGGATGTCGAGGATTTAAGTCTTGCACCAAATTATAAAAAAAAGTATTTTAAATCCTTCCACCTTATACAGGTGTACCTGTCTCATATATATATATATATATATATATATATATATATATATATATATATATATATATGCACCATCGATCGACTCTATGGTGACTTGACGGAGGAGGTGATGGACGATAGTAATGTGGGCGTTGATGGAGTACTTGTTGACATACCCATCAAGTTGGCAAAAAATAAAAAGTTTAAGAAACTCCTTAATAGGAAGATATCTACAAGAAAAATTGTTCCAATGAAAGGGATCTTCTAGAATTGCAGAGGTCTACGGATCGGCTAAACATACCTTTTTACATGATGTGGCGAAGATAAGAGACTTAATTTTATAGCTTTGGTGTTGTTCGGCTGACCTTAAGTTTTGGCTTATTCGGCTTATTTTCAATAGGAACAGTGTTTTTCTCTCACAACAATTCAAACCGAAAGCAGTGTTTTCAGCCAAATTCAATAAGTTTAACGGGCCTTTATCAGAAACCAACAGAAATAGTTCTCAACTCAGTGTCTGGAAAATTTCTGTGCGGGGCTGATTTTGTTTGGCATTGGCGATGTCCCCGGGGTATGTCTGGGGGATGCTAATGGGGATAAATCGAGAAAGCTTCGAAGTAGAAAATATTATTGATGGGGATTGCTACATAAAATTTGTCTTAAGAAATAAGGTAGATGGTTTTTGATGGGCCCTTTTGTCTGTCTATGGCGCAGCACAGGAAGAGCACAAAGAGAACTTTTTATCAGAGTTAGTACGTTGCTTGCACTAGCTGCGGGGATCTACCTTTTATAGTAGGGGGGATTTCAATATAATTAGGAACCCGTCGGAAAAAAAAATTCAAGGTATAATAATAAATGGCCACTTCTCTTTAATGCCATTATCGAAACTCTGAATCTAAGGGAACTAGAAATGACAGGTAGAAAGTTCACTTGGGCTAATTATGCTGAAATTCCAACCTATGAGAAGTTAGATCGTATTTTGGTGACAACCGAATGGGAACAAAAATTTTCGTTGGCGACCGTCCAGGCTCTCACTCGAGAAATCTCTGATCACACACCACTCTTACTTGATGAAGGGGAACCATCTCACAGAGGCAACGCTAGGAATTTTAAATTTGATAAGGGATGGTTTTTTTTATTTAGTAAAAGAGGTGTGGGAGTCTGAGAATAGGGGTAGAACACCCTTGGAACGGTGGCAGTCTAAGATAAGGAGGCTGTGATATTTTCTTAGAGGTTGGGCTCGAAATTTAGTCTCCCAAAACAAAAAACATAAACTAGACCTATTGGATAAAATAGACATCCTCGACAGAAAGGAAGAAACAACTTTGCTATCATCTCAGGAGGTAGAGCTTAGATATCATCTTAAAGGGCAATTAACTAAGTTGCTAAGAGAGGAGGAGATTTATTGGCTCCAACGATCAAAAGCAACAAAGTTGTTGCAGGGAGATGATAATACTAAGTATTTTCATATGTTGGCAAATGGGAGACATAGAAAAACAAAAATCACACAACTAGAACAGGAAGAAGGAATTATTGTTGGAGGTGCGAAATTGAAAGATTATATAAGCGATTACTACAAAAGATTGTTTGGACCTCATTTACAGAATTCTTTCTCATTGGACGAGACTCTGAGGCATGATATACCTCAAGTGTCGGAGGAGGAGAATGAAGTATTGCTGGCTCCATTCAGTGAGGAGGTCAAAATGGCAATCTTTGATATGGAATATAATAAGGCACCGGGTCCGGATGGCTTTCCTGCAGAATTTTACCAATTCTTTTGGGATGTTGTCAAGCAAGATTGGGGAGACTGCATATTCATAGTTTAAATTTTGGGGTAATTACACTGTTACCCAAGATCGCGGATGCGACTAGGATACAACAGTACAAGCCTATTTGTCTCTTAAACGTGTCGTTCAAGGTTTTTACGAAGGTGTTAAATAATAGAATTTTGAAAATGGCAGATAAGTTGACAGGTCCGTCTCAGACGGCTTTTATTCCGGGAAGATATATAATGGAAGGTGTTGTAATACTACATGAAACAATACACGAGCTGCATAGGAAAAAGAAAGATGGAGTGATCCTAAAGCTGGATTTCGAAAAAACGTATGATAAAGTTAAGTGACCTTTTATACAACAAGTCCTCGGAATGAAAGGATTCTCACCGGTTTGGTGTGAATGGATTTTCAAAAGTCATGTCTAGAGGGAATATTGCAGTAAAGGTCAATGATAACTTAGGTCATTATTTCCAATCAAGAAAAGGAGTGCGGCAAGGGGACCTGTTATCTCTAATCTTATTTAACATAGTGGTTGACATGCTGGCTATACTCATTTCACGAGCAAAAGAGGCCGAACAAATCCATGGAGTGGTTCCGCATTTGGTTGATGAAGGACTCTCAGTCCTTCAGTATGCGGATGACACTGTTATATTTATGGACAATGATTTAGAGAGGGCTAAAAACATGAAGCTCTTGCTTTGTGCCTTTGAGCAATTATCGGGACTCAAAATCAATTTTCATAAGAGCGAATTATTTTGTTATGGAGCAGCTAATGCTAATCAATTTGAATATACACAAATTTTCAGATGTAATATAGGATCGTTCCCTTTTAGATACCTAGGAATTCCTATGCATCATCGAAAATTAATGAATAAGGACTGGAAACATGTGGAAGAAAGATTTCAAAAGAGACTGAGTGGTTGGAGGAGTAAGATGCTTTCGGTGGGTGGGAGGCTTGTCCTCATTAACTCGGTTCTCAGTAGTCTTCCTATGTTCATGATGTCCTTTTTTGAAATACCTAGAGGGATTTTGAAAAAATTGGATTATTTTAGATCTCGGTTCTTTTGGCAAAGCGATGAACACAAGAAGAAATATAGATTGATAAAATGGGAAATAGTATGTACACTAAAAGACCAAGGAGGATTGGGTTTCCTAAATCTAGGTGTCCATAATAAGTGCCTCTTAAGCAAGTGGCTTTTCAAACCGATAAATGGTGATGGTGTCTCGGCAACAGTTGCTTTAAAATAAGTATTTAAGGACAAACCTTTGACTCAGGTTCAATACATGCCCACGGGGACTCTCGGTTTTGAGCTGGCCTTATGAAGGTCAAGGGTGAGTTCTGTCGATGGGTAGGTTTGATCTAGGTGACGGATCCCAAGTGTGTTTTGGGAGGATTCATGGATAACGCCACGCCCTTTCAAGACGCTCTTCCCGTCACTATATAACATTGTGAGAAAGAAAAGTGCATCTGTTAGGACGGTGCATCTCGACACCATTAAATGTAGCTTTCAGAGATCTCTCGATGGGGTTAATTTGCAAGCATGGCACAATGTAGTGGCCATGGTTGCAGATGCACACTTAAGAAACCAAAGGGATCGCTTTGTGTGGGGGCTGCATCAGAAAGGGTTGTTTTCAGTTAATTCCATGTACAGAGCATTATTAGGTGTACAGGCTTTACCTTACAACACTTTAATTTAGAAACTTAAACTACCCCTCAAGATTAAAGTCTTTACGTGGTACTTATACAAAGGTATAATCTTGACCAAGGATAATTTAGCTAGGCGACAGTGGCAAGGAGATAGGAAGTGCTGTTTCAGTTCCACCAATGAGACCATACAACATTTACTCTTTGACTGTCATTATGCTAAATTTGTGTGGAGAATTGTTCATATTTCCTTTAACCTGAAACCCCCAACTAGTGTATACAATTTGTTTACAAGTTGGTTGGAAGGGTTAAATAGGAAAAGAAAGTCTCAAATTCTTGTGGGTGCAAGTGCCATTTCCTGGGCTCTTTGGTTAACTCGGAATGACGTTGTGTTTGACAAGGCTATAGCACTGTCTTATTTGCAGGTTATCTTTAAGGGAATGTATTGGACCAGGTACTGGGTCTTACTTTAGAAGGAGGAGGATCACCATTTCATGAAGGCGGGCTGTATGTAGGACTATTGAGACGGCCGCGATGGAGGTGTTTGCTAGACACGGCTAGCGATTTAGCAACAGAATTGCTCTTTAAACTACAGTACAAATTAAGCAAATTAACAGTAAAACCAACTTCAGACTTCTAGAGTGATTAGCAATCATATAAGCATCATTAGGCAAGACCGCAAGTTACTAAACTAGGATGAACCTTAGGGTCGATTGTTAATAATTAGTTGACCATGAGTTCTGTGCATCAACTCGTCGCCTCCTCTTTGATCTCTACATGCATTAAGCCAACCTGAGGTGCAAACTTGTTTTCCATTTCATTTTACTCTTCTTTCTTCTTCTTTTTTTCCTCAACAAGTTATAGAGCCGATGATTCTAAGCTCCCTCAGCCCATATGAAGCCAGAACTCCTTCCTTCATACAGCTTTGCTTCGCATCAAAGAATAATGAATCAAACTCCGTAGTTATAAAATTTGTAGCTTTACACGCATCGGCGCTGGCGCTCTTTCACCACCTCTGGAACACCTACTTCGGCGGCAGCCTCAACGACATGCGCCACCGGCCCCTTGGCGACGTGTGGCTGGACGGCGTCGACATGTTCCTGGAGCACGGCACCCCCGCCGAGCGCTACAGCACGCTGGAGCTGGAGCTCGCCATGCACAACATCCGCGCCGGGGAAGGCAAGCTGCTGCACCTGACGGCGACGCCGCGCTGCGGGTTCCCGACGACCGCGTCAAGGAGGCGCTCGACACGGGCATCTTCGAGCGCGTCGATGTCAGGTTCTACGACGATACGGCCTGCGCTGCTGGGTTCGGCGCCGCGGAGTGGGCCAAGTGGACGGCGGCGTACCCGTTCACAAAGTTCTTCGTCGGCTTGCCGGCGTCGCCGCAGGTGGCCAGGATCCTGGATTGTTGTGTGATAAGTCCATGTCCATAGCAAGCAAATTGAAGCACTAAAACCCCTTTTGACACGGCTCATCCAAAACGGCTTCACCGGTAAAGCCAAAGCCGGTGAAACCAGAAAACTGGTTTTTTTCAGCTTCTAGTTTATTTTAATCTCGGCTTACAAAACGGCTTCACGCTACAGTGTCTCGATTCGCATAAAATAGATAAAGCCGAAGCTGACATAAGCCGTGCCAAAGAGGCCCTAAATGTTATCAATAATAGCTGAAACTTTTGCAGTCAAGGAAACTGTTAACATAAAGTTCTACTGCAGTACAAGCAGCACAAAAAGTTAAGGGTCCATTTAGTTTTCAAAAATTTTGTGTAGTACCCATCACATCGAATCTTACGGCACATGTATGGAGTACTAAATGTAGACAAAAAAAAACTAATTGCACAGTTGGGTGAGAAATCACGAGGCTTAAACTTTCGAATCTAATTAGTCCATAATTAGACACTAATTGCCAAATACAAACGAAAGTGCTACAATAGCTAAAACCCAAAAATTTTTGTATCTAAACGCGCACCCTAAGACTTGCACTCAATTTTGACCGAAAAGGACAAAATTTTCAGCAAACTTCAGCCTCCTAAATTTTGAAATGTACTCCCTCTTGAATATATGATGTTTAAGATAAGATATCAACTATAACTTTTGCCTTTAAGTTATTTTGTTCTAAAATAATTTCATATAAAAATACGGAGGAAGTAATTTGTTACTCCAGCTACACTATCAGCAGTAGTGCCCGGTCACACAAAAAAAAAACTTGACTGGTGAGGGAAGAACCGCCCTCACGACATTGTTATAGGTAGGGACCGTACGACCCCGGTTGAGAAAAACCCTCAACCTGGCACAAACCCGAAGGGCCAAGTGAACCGGGACAGGTCATAAGGCCAGAGCCGACGCAGTTACCAAGCTCGTGTGCATAGCAAGGGGAATTTTTTTTGTGGGTACCAGAAATTCTGCCGCACCGGGCCTTTGAACTCCGGTCGGCAGGCTGAGGCCGACCACATAAAGCGCAACTTCACATAGCTCAACAACACCTCAAGCGCAACTTCACATACCAATCAAGAAAGTACGTACTTATCCGTTGTTATTCAATCAAGAAAGCAGCTGCTACGTTGGCTGGGAAGGAATCATAGATGAAGGCATAAGCCTTCTAGTTATCATCATCTGGGGTGTGTTTAGTTCCTCCCAAATTCACAACTTTGACATTATGCAAAAAGAAGATTCCCCGTCACATCAAACTTATGGTACATGCATGGAGTACTAAATGTTGACGAAATCAAAAACTAATTACATAGTTTGGTTGTACTTTGCGAGGCCTAACGTTTTGAGCCTAATTAGTCAACGATTGGATAATTATTACCAAATAAAAACAAAATGCTACTGTAGCTAGGCGTCAGGCGCGCCGAGAGATCGAGCGAGTCGGAGTTGCGGATCTAGGCGTCGAAAGCGCCAAGGATCGGGCGAATTGGAGTCGCGGATCCAGGCGTCGGGTGCCGAGGATCGAGGCGAGTCGGAGTCGCGGATCAAGGCGTCAGGCGTGCCGAGGGATCGGGCGAGTCGAGTCGCGGTTCGAGCGCGCAACCGAGGTCGTGCCGAGGTGTTGGTTGAGTTCGTGCATTACCCCATCCATGGTTTCCGCAGCCCGGAGGCTGAGCTAATGTCGTTTGCCTCGATAGCTCGAGTGACGCTTTCGGTGAGCTCGCTAATGGGGTTCGAGTGAAATCCGGGTCCATCGTTCGTGACGGGTCGGCATAGCCCTCATGTGGCATTCCACTTTGCTCCTTAACTTGCATCTCGGCAGATGCGGGTCGTTCGGAGACCGACCAGTGTGTGTGGCCAGCCTCCCTCGATGGAGATTACGTGGGCATGGCTTGAGGTTAGGATCGAGCGAGAAGGTTGAGATAACTCTGCGCCCGGGCAGCAGACTAGGCGAAAGGGCACTGGGCTCATCTACGTTTTCTCCCCTAGCTCTGTTTGACACGAGGCGGCCTTGAGCCCTTTGTGGGCCAGCCTTCGAACCTCGGTCGGTCGTTGCTCATGTTGAATGAGGCAACTGCCGCTTCGTGATGCAACACGGAGCGTTGTGATGTATTTAACTGCATATACGATGCTTCGGATGTATGGGATAAATGAATGCGTGCATGGATGAATGTGTGAATGCATATATGAGAATGGATGGATGAATGTTTATGCATTTAGAAAATCAAATAATGTAAGGAGGATTGGTATAGTTACCTTGACGACTCGAGCGATAGGCTTTGAGGAGTTTTTTATCGGATATGTCCGAATGGGATCCGTGCTTGTCGTTCGTGACAGAGTCGGCATGGCCCACATGGGGCGTCCCTCTGCTCCTTACCTATCTCTTGATATTTGCCTGAGCCGTTCGATCGACTCAGGAGGCCTGTTGGTCTCCCCTGGGCGGAGATCCCGTTGTTGGGCCCTTCCAAGTCTTGCCTGAGAAGGCGGAGGGCCACCTGCGCGTAGTTGCGCCTTGTTTCCTGCGCCTGGCATGCGGTAGTGGTGGGTCATGCCCAGGCCATGTCCCATCTAACCAGGCGTCATCTTGTCGGGCAGGGCGCATCCCATCGGTTAGGGCGTGTCCCATCGTATCCCATCCGCATTGAATGGGGGAAGGGGGAGGGTTTTTTGCCCCAATCCTTCGCCTTTCCCCAACCGCTACGCCTCCTCCTTAAATAGGGGAAGGTAGAGAGTTTTTGTCCCGTTCCTTCGCCTATTCCCCAGCTGCTGCCTCTCCTCCTTCTTCCTTCTCGCCAAGAGCACTTGTGTGCTACGACGGTTCCTAGGAGAAAAAGGGTAGAGAGAGAGAGAGAGGAGAAACTCACAGATCCATTCGCGAATCCGAAGTGCAATGTTGAGCTGGAGGTCATCCATTGTGAGTGAGTCGGTGTTGGCCACCTTCGCCGAGAAGGGGGTGCTGCTGCCGAAGGAGGTGGCACACTAGAGGGCTCCCATGGGGGAGGCTTTTCTACGGCCTCAGGACAGCGAGGTCGTCTCATTCCTCACCTTCCATGAGCGCGGGCTAGGATACCCCACGCACTGGTTCCTACACGGGCTCCTCAATGAGTGGGTCCTGGAGCTATAGCACCTCAATCCGACTGGAGTGTTGCACATCGCCGCCTTCGTCACCGTCTGCGAGGCCTTCCTCGGGATGGAGCCACACGTGGGCTTCTTTCGGTGGCTCTTCTCTAGGCGAGCCTTGTCGGAGGGGGACCCGCCTAGGATCGCACTGGTGGGGGGCTTCGCGCTGCAGAAAAAGCCGAGTGCGTCGGGTGCCTACCCCGCATACTCCCCCTGTGACTCCAACAGGGGGTGGCACGGGGAGTGGTTCTACATTAGGAACCCGTTGGAGGCGCCATTCCCGTCGTTCACCGGTACAAGGCCGGAGAGGCAGGATAGTTGGTCGTGGGGCCCTTCCAGCCAGCAAAACAAGCTGGAGATGATAGGGGCGGAGCTTTAGAAGTTGGTGCAGCAGGACCTTGATGGGGTGCGGGTGTTCCACACCTTCTTCCATCGTCAGGTCACCCCGCTGGCGAAAAGGACGCGGCCGATGTGGATGTACATCGGCCCGATGGACATCGACCGCTCATCGCCGGAGGAGTTGGCGAAGAATGAAGTCTGGAGCCGACTTGACTGGGTGCTGCGTTTGAGGCCCAAAGAGTCATTCGACGGAAAGCCCGGAGCTCTTCATGCTTCGAAGCTGTCCAACCTGGTATGTTCTCCTCTCCTTATTTCGTGTCCCTTTCGATCCTGCTCTCCTGTGATCTTGATTTGAGTCATCCATTCCATAGGGACTCGAGCGTTACTAGTCCCGACCGCATCTTCGAAAGGGGCCGGAGGGCGTGGCTCGACAAGCCACCCTGAAGGAGGCGGCGGATGACCGGAAGAAGAAGAGAGCTGAGAAGGCTCAGAGGAAGCACCAAAAGGAGCAGGATATCACTTTCGCAGCGTGCGGGTGGGGAGAATAGGAGTGATGTTGAGGCAGAGCTCGAGTCGGAGGAGCGCACGGAGGTGGGGGATGACGCGAGATCCTCCGAGGATGGTGGAGGCCTGGACACCGCCACAACCTCGTGAAAGGTCCTCGTTTGGTTTTGGTAATTGAGTGACAACCTAGGTGGACTAATTGTGTTTATGTGAGATACACGGTAATTAGTCCATAGGTACATCTTGATGTGAGCAACATATGCCATGAAGGTGAAAATGGCTTAGAGATGTTGCAAAGCTCACACATGTGATGATGAAGGAGCTAGCGCACATGAGACATGACATTGAGTCATGTGATCAAGGTGGAGAAGATCAAGATAAGACTTGGCTTGATGGACCGGTTGCAAGCGTGAAGGGTAAGTCGAAGGCTTTGGAGTGATGGACCGCGTGGCGGTGAAGCTTGAGCAAGACTTGGCGCCGATGGACGATGCTTAGCGATGAAGGGCAAGTGAAGTCAAGATCGATGAACCAATATGATCACGTGATGATATGAAGTGGATCATATCATTGTTGATCGTGTTGGTGCATGTGTTGTATCGACATTGGAGGAGATGGAATGGAATCATAGAAGGCAAAGGTATAACCTAGGGCATTTCATTTCACGGTCATAGTGTGTCTGAAGTTGATGACCGGGTTTAGGATAGATGGTCGCATTACTATCAAGAGGAGCAAACTTGTTTGCATATCGGTCATCTAGTGCCACTCGGTGATCTAACTTTGCATAAATCGCTAGGATCGAGTGGCGTGGCAAGTTGAGTGGCTAACATCCTTTGGGAAATGATTGTGAAAAGCTAACACACATACACATGGTGGTGTACACTTGGTGGTGTTGGCACATTTACAAAGGAGGTGGTGTTGGCACATACACATGATTAGGCGCTTTCGGGAAAATGGAATGCCTATTTTCTATTGCTTGCGGATGTAAATTCTTGTGGTTGGCACATTAGAGCAAGGGTGAAGAAGTTAGAAGTGAAAACGAGTTGATCACGAAGATCTTTGGCGTCGGTCTCTTGATCGGATATTTGGGTCATCTGAAATGACCGGACGCTAAAAGGCTGCGTCCGGTCAAACCGACGGGTCTCACCTTTGCATCGAGGTATTGCACGGGACGCTGGTTTGTGTCCGGTCAAAGGTGGACAGACGGCGTCCGATCGAGAAAATATGCCTCGGGGAGCTTACTGGAAACGACCGGACGCTGGGGCTTCAGCGTCCGATCAGTTTTACCGCTGCGTCCGGTCAGGTCAAGTGATCGTTGGAATCAGGACGCGTGGCCGTCTGTGGGCGACCGGACGCTGAGGTCCAGCGTCCGGTCAACTCGACCGGAGCGTCCGGTCAGCCCAACTTTTGCCCAGTGAAGGGGTAACGGCTAGTTTAGCCCTTGGGGCTATAAATAGAAGTGGCCCTCGGCCATGGCTGGTGTGGAGCACCTCAAGGGACTTAGTGTCCATGCTTGTGAGTGCTTGGGAGCCCTCCATCACACATATACTTGATAGTGATCATTCGATTGTGTGAGTGAGTGATTCTAGTGCGATTGCATCGTGAGGTTGCATCGAGTGGCACTAGGTGATCGAGTTGCAAGCCGGGGGTGCTTGTTACTCTTGGAGGTTGCCACCTCCTAGATGAAGCAGTGGTGGTCTCCGTCGAAGCCATGCAAGAAGCTTGTCTTGGCGCTCCGGAGAAGTGCTTGTGAGGGGTACTTGTGGTCGCCCATGATCATGAAGAGCAACTTTAGTAAAGCGTGTCATTGAGCTACCCTCACTCAAGGGGTAGGTTCTTGCGGTGCCCGACGTGCGGGCTTAGCGGGTGATGCTAATTAGCCACCGAACCACCAAGTGGCGGTCGACACATGAGGGACTAGCGTGTTGGCAAACACGTGAACCTCGGGAGAAAAATCATCGTGTCAACCTTGTTCTTCCCGTTGGTTTGCATCCCCATTACACAAGCTTGCAATTACTTTTATATATCTTAAGCTTGTGTAGTTGCTCTTGTAATTAGATAGCTTGTGTAGCTAGCTAATTACCTTCTTACTTAATGTAGCATAGAAGTAGCTCCTTTGCGTGGCTAATTTGGGTTTAGTAACCTTGTTAGTCACATTGCTTAGTTTTGTGTAGCTAAGTATTTGCGCTCTCTAATTAGGCATTGGTTGCCTTGTTATTGAGTATTGCTAGTGAGCTTAGTTAGCTTTGTGCTTTTGCTTACTAGCATGTGTAAGAGCTCCCTTGTTACTTAAAGTACTAGTGGTATAGGTTTGTGTGACCTTGCTCCTAGAATTGTTTAGGAGATCTACCGCTTATAGGGGCCGGTATGTATTCTTTGTTTCTTTTTGATCTCATAGTTTTGAGTTTTTTGAGCGACTGACCTATTCCTTTTGACAGGGGCCAGATGCTGACGGGGTTGAGCATCGCCTCGGCTCCCATGCGGGTGCAGTGGACACCCAGCCTACATCAAGCCACGACAAGTGGTGGGGAGAGCAGGCCAGTGGCGGTGCGTCCTTCCCCTCCGGGGGTGGTGCCTTCCTAGCCGGTCGCAAGTACGGCGGCGACAGAGGTGATGGTGGCAATCCCAACGGTGGCGGAGGCTAGGTCGGAGGTGACCCTTGCAGCCCCTCCCCCACTGGCTGTGGCAGAAGAGGAGATGGAGACCGGGCTCCCTGGCTCACCGGGCGAAGGGCCACACGGCTCACCCTCCCGATCGGAGCTAGAGGTGTCGGGGGAGACGCGACCAAGCCAGAGGAGAATGCCCACCCGGCGGGCCATGAAATTGAGATAGTGGAGGTCTCCTCCGATGGTGAAGCAGGTGACATGGTGGAGCCACCGGCGCCGTCGAGGAGCTGGCGGTGGTCCGGTCATCGGCTGGGCCTTTTAGTAGGTGGGAGCGACCGACACTGGTGTGGCCTACCGCCACGATGACCGAGGAAAGTTCGGTTCATCCTTCCGGGATGAGCAGGAGGATCAGCTCTAGGGCGTGCTTGAGGGGCGGAGAGGACTTGCGATGGAGTCGATCTCGCCCAAACCAGGTGAAGTTGGAGGAGGCCCTAGGCGGGTTAAGGTCGTCCCAATGAGCGGTCATGGTTGACCTGCCCTAGGTCATGAGGTAAGTTTTCTGCGTTCATCCTTGACTCCTTGGTCTTTCGTCGTTTGCTTGACACGCTTACTTCTCATTTTGTAGGGTCTAGAGGAGATGTCGAGCCGCATGAGTCTCGTTTCCTCTGGGAGGAGCATGCCCGAGAGGCCCACGATGTCATGGCAGGTCACTCGGCTCAAGCGCCGGCTAGAGTCCGCCCATCATGAGTCCCAAGACCCGGCGGCAGAGGCGACCAAAGCGCAAGCGGTGGAAGCTGCTTGCGGCGGGAGCGGCGACCACCGCCGAGTGGGGGCTTGACGCGACGATGGTCCATGAGGCGAGACCGAGGCGTGGCTGCAGAAGTCCCTAGCGGACACCAAGGTGGCGCTCTAGAGTTCCCTAGAGGCCCTAGAGTCGAGGAGCGAAAGGCTCGATCGGAGGTCGACCGGGAAGTGCTCGTGCTCGGGGCGGGTGCTCGGGACGAAGGAGGCGAACGCTCGGCAGCGTGAGTAGGTGACTCAGCAAGAGGAGGGACTTTCCATCCTCAAGAACACCCACCTCGGTACCTATTCCGCTTTTGATGTCTTGGTTTCTTCCTTTAGCTTGCTTCTGAGCTTGTCATCCTTCTTCCAGCTGGGTGGAAAGGTTGGGTCGCTAGAGCAGGACACAGAGGCGGCCAAAGGCGACGATTGGCTAGAATGCTTGGGCGCTAGCCAAGTCCCTTAAAAAGCGGCGATGCTCTTGAGGGGGAACTTGAATAGATGTGCAATGTTGCCCAGCTCGTCGTCTCAGAGGTCTTCGGGTCGGCGCCAAGTACCAGCACGCCCGCCATTCGGCTGGCGGAGGTTCCGGATGAGGTTCGGGCCCTCATCTCGGGCAGGATGTTCTATGGGATGTTGAGGTCTTGACCCGGTGGCGGCCGCACCACCCGGACCTAGACTTCACCGCCATCTACGGCCGGGTATGCCAGCGGTGGAGCACGGAGAACATCCATGCGCTCGGGGAGAGCTTGCGCGCCACGCCGCTTACAGTTGGTGGCGAGCAAGTCTCCATGCGATGGGTGATGGATGCTCGTCGTGCGAATGTGGCCAAAGCGTGCGCCAAGAGGGCGTCGCTTGACTGCGGATGGAGTTGAGCCCGAGTTGAAAATGCGCCGCCCGCCTCCGGCCAAGGCGAACATCGCCCGGTAGGAGGACGAGCAACCCCTACCCTCGCCCGGTCGGCGCCGTCGGCCCGATGCATTGCATTTGGCGGCCTGGTAGTATTTAGAGTAGGAAAAATAGTCAATATATGTAAGGATAAGTTCATGGGGAGCCCCCATGTAAGCGTTTTGTGTATTAATGAATACAATCGGTTTCATTTTTGTGATGGAATCACCGTCATGAAAAGCTTGTCCCGTCCGTTCCTTATTTTTACCTTAGCATAATTTTGTTTTTATTATTTCTTTTCGCTTTTTGCTGTTCGTCCCGTAGGCTGCAACCTTAAGAACTGAAGTGACCCACGAGTCTCATTTGCTCGTAACCGTGTAGGTAAATGGGGTGCGACCGGTCGAGAATATTTAAAGCAAAGTTACATAAGGTAATTTAAAGGAACGGACTACCCTTCGTTCGGGTAAAACAGGTATTTACCATACGATAGTAAAAGAGAGGTGGTATCGCACCTCGTGGAGCCCCGAGCGACCCGGGCGAAAAGTGTTAGGGCCGGGTGCTTTATAGGAGCAAACGTTTAAGTGAAGTTAAAAGCGGTAAGACCGAATTTTAGGAAAAGCGGGCAGAAGCTGTTTAATGTTCCAAGTGTTGGTGAGAACATTGCCGTTGTCGTCCTTCATCGGTAGGCGCCTGGTCAGATCACTTCGGTCACCGTGTAGGGTCCTTCCCAAGGTGGAGAGAGTTTCTGCTTCTCCTTGGTCGATTGGGTCCTTCGGAGCACGAGGTCTCCGACCTCGAGGATCCTTCCTCTAATTTTCCCCTCGTGGTACCTACGGAGAGTCTGCTGGTAGCGGCAGAGCGGATGATGGTCATCTCGTGGGCCTCCTCGGCGGTCATTTGTGTCTTGTTGAGCCTCATGGCTCGGTCATGATCGAAGGCCTTTACTCTTGGGGCGCCGTGGTTGAGGTCGGAGGGCAGCACTGCTTCAGCTCCGTAGGCCAGGAAGAAGGGTGTGAACCCTGTGGATTGGTTCGAGGTCGTTCTTAGGCTCCAGAGGATCGCTCGGACCTCTAGAACCCATCGCCCGGAGTACTTGTTGAGTCGGTCGAAGATGTGTGGCTTAAGTCCTTGGAGGACCATGCCATTGCACGCCTTCGACCTGATTGTTAGTACGTGGATGTCCGACCGAGGCCCGGTCGATCGATACCGTATCCATTGTTGAAGTCTAGGAACTTCTTCCGGTGAAGTTAGTTTCATGGTCGGTGATGATCTGATTAGGAACAATGAACCGGTAGATGATGTCGAGGAAGAATTTGTTGCGCCTCCTCGAGCGGATGTTGGTGATGGGCTTGGCCTCTATCCACTTGATGAACTTGTCGACCACTACGACGGTGGTGAAGCCACCGGGCCCTTTTGAGGGTCCTACCATGTCGAGGCCCCAGACGCAAATGGCGGGTGATGGGGATGGTTTGAAGCTCTGTCTTGAGCAAATGGGTTTGCCGAAGAATGCGTGGGGCGGCATCCTTCACACTGCGGATGACCTACGCATCTCATAGCGCGATGGGCGGTAAAAACCTTGCCGAAAGGCTTTTGGACCAGCGACCTTGGGGCTGCGTGATGTTCGCAGATTCCGGCATGGACCTCGAGGAGAGTTGCTTCCCTTGGTTGGTAGGGATGCACTTCATGAGTACCCGATGGACTTTGCTTGTAAAGTTCATTACCAAGGGAAACAAATGTCTTGGCATGTCGGCGATCCATCGTGCTTGAGTCCTTTCGGGTGGGAGAACTTCCTCGAGGAGGTAGGCGGCGGCGGCGCTTCGCCGATCGATTTGATCGAGCACCACCATGGCGGCGTCGGCGGCGACATAAATCCGCGAGGCACTAGGGTTGGAGCCCCGGCGTTGGGTCGGCCTCAGGCGATGTCTGGATCGGACCTTCTAGGACGTAGGTGGACGGCTCATGAAGTTTGTTGATGAAGACCCCATCCGGAGTCGGAGCCCGCCTGGCAGCCAACTTCGCGAGAAAATCGGCGGCATCATTGTCCTTTCGGGGGACATGATGTAGTTCAATCCTCTGGAATTTATCCTCGAGCTTGCACACCTCCTGGCAGTATGCTGCCATGAGGGGGCTTTTGCAAGAGGACTCCTTCATGACTTGGTCGACGACCAACTCTGAGTCGCCTCGAACGTAGAGTCGCGTAGCGCCAAGCTCGATGGCGATGCGCAGCCCGTTGATGAGGGCCTCATATTCCGCGGCGTTGTTTGAGGCCAAGAAATGGAGGCAGATGGTGTGGCGGAGCCTACTCACATGCAGGGAGATCGAGAACCACTCCGGCCCCGAGCAGGCGCCATCACGGACCCATCGAAGTACATCGTCCAGTACTCCTGGGTGATGTCCAGTGCCGGTAGCTGGACCTCCATCCATTCAGCACCTTGGTGAGGCACTTCTTGCGGACAATGGGGGTCGGCGATGAGCGAGTAGCACCCGGATGCGGTGACGTGGGATGGATGGTTCCTCTGATCAAAAGTGACCAGAGAATCTGACCAGCGGAGGAAGGTGGGGACGGCCATTTCGGCGACGCATGCCTCTCTGTAGCGCACTTTGTGCTGGCGCTTGGAGTAGATGGCATTGGCTCCCCAAAGATCATGATGCACTCCTTGGGGTCAGGAAAGATGTCCCCATCCTTGCTCGCCGTGCCTCCTTTCTTGGTTGCTGCCTCCTTGCCCTTTCCTTCTTTTGGCTCGTCGGCCTGTTGTAGGAAGCACTTGAGGAGCTCGTAGTCTTTGTAGAGGTGCTTGATAGGCTAAGCGTGGTTGTTGCAAGGGCTATCCATGAGTTTGTCGAAGTGGTCCGATAGGCCTGCTTTGGGCTGCTTGCCGCGATCATTTGCGGCGACCAACACGGAGTTGGCGGTCGACAGCGATCCTTCTTGTTCTTCTTGTCCCTCTCATTGGAGGGGCCCTAATCTTGATCTTGGCGCTTGGCCTTGCCCTTGTCCCAGCCTCCGTTGAAGACCGTTCCATTGCCTCCTCACGGGAGGCGTGGTTCATAGCGACGTCGAGTAGGTCACGCAGGCGCCGGGGCTTCATCTGACCATGCTTGTGGATCGAGGGACTCGTAGGTTGTCCCAAAGAGGAATATCTGATGATGTCGCGTCGGCGATATTAGGAAGGAGTTGCATCGTTTGGAGAACTGCGGATGTAATCTCGGAGGGACTCATTTGGGCTCCTGCTTGCAGCTCTTGAGGTCTCAGGAGTTTCCAAGGCAGACATACGTTCCTGGAAGTTCTCGACGAAGATCCTCTTAAGGTCCGCCCAGTCATGGATGCTGTCGTGCGGGAGGAATTCAAGCCATGCTCGAACGTGTTCCCCCACGCAGATGGGGAGGTATTGAATGATGAAGTGGTCATCATCCACTCCATCGGCTCGGCAGGTGAGTCGGAAGTCTTCGAGCCATATGCCGGGGTTCCTCTCCCCGGTATATTTGGTAATGTTGGTAGGTGTTCGGAAGCGCTGTAGGAACGGCGCTCTCTGGATGCGTCGACCAAAGGCCCGTGGTCCCGGGCCATCTGGGCTGGGACTCTGGTTGTCTAGCCGGCAACCATGCCTAGGGTGCGTTTCACCGCTCCCCTCGATGGTCTAAACGGGGCCCATGTTGCCCGATGGGCGTCATCATCATGGCGGGCACTGGCGTTGAATCTTTGATAGCGTTGTGGCGTCTTGGTTCGGACCGAGGCGTTCATGCCGCAGGGCGATGTGGAAGCGGGCGCCCGAGTTGAACCGTGGTGCGGCTATGGCCTCCTATGCCACGCTTGGTGGTATGGCGGCAGCGAGATGGGCGATTCATCGGTGCATCCCCACTCCCCCGGTGGGGAGAGAGGCCGTGATGCGAGCTCTCCGCTGTTGAGCGGCGGCGGTTTCCACCGATGCCGGAGGTTCCGGTGGATCGCTTGTTCCTAGGGGTCGTCACGGCTCGGGAAGGCCACGCGAAGCATCGCGGCCGTGGCGATGTTCAGCTAGCCGAGTGAATTGTGGGGATCGTTCCCCGTCGATGATGATATTCTTGGCTGAACCTGGCGCGGCGCAACCTGGCGCCGCTCACGGATTCTGCGCATGGGGCACGGCGTCTTTGCGATGAAGCACACCGGCGTAGAGTGGCGGTTGGATTCTGCCGCCTTTGTCATAGTTCCTCGCCCGTGCTCCTGCTGCGCACGCGAGGGCCCCCGCATGAGGTTCGGAGAGGTGTGGAGTGCAGCAGAGACTTCGCCCCACCGGCGGCTGTCCGGCGTCCGCCATAGCGCACTCACAATGCAGTGGGTGGCTGGGTGCCGCGACATCGCCCGATCTTTGGGCCGTCACTCTCAACATCGTCATCCATGAGGTCGTGGAAAGAGGCGGGATCATAGCTTCGCCATCCCCACAAATTTGGATGTGAGAGGAGGCGGCGCTAGCATCCTTCGAAGCACCTGTGCGTACGCATCCACGGGGGACGCGAGGCCGTAGGGGAACCGGTTGTATGGCGGTTGCGGTAGGGACAGCGGGGTCCCTCCGAAGAATCGGCGGAAGATAGTAAATAGCGAGTAAATAACAAAGCGTACATTACTCATAGTTGGGTTTGAGCCTAGCGCAGGCTCGGAGCGAAGTGCAGGCGCCTCGTCGTCGAAGTTGTCGGGAGTCCCAGAGCCGACGGTGGGCGCCCCTCCGACAGGCACCGGAACAAGTGCCTCCTTACGGAGGCGAAGCACGTCGAGCTGGTCGGCGACGAAGCCCAGGCTCCCGAAGAGGAAGGTCTGGGATGGCTTGAGGACGGGTGGAACCCACATCCCAGCAGGTGGGAGTACGGGAAACTCCAGCGAGCCAAAGCGAGTCGTATCGCTTGAGCCCGCTATGGCGAAGATGGCAGAAAAGTGGGCCATCCGATGACCAAAAGCGTGAGTGTACGACGTCTTCCACACGAACGGCGCCAACTGTCGGTGCAGAAAGTGACCAACATGTAAATATTTATAGTTTTGATGTACATTGTGATCGGATGTGGCCTATCACTCAATGACACAGGGTTTATACTGGTTCAGGCAACGTGCCCTACGTCCAGTTTGAGTCGGTTGATGACTTTATTCCGGAGCCCAGGTGCTCGAAGTTTGATGTGGGGTTACAAACGAGAGGAAAAAGATGGGGTGCAAGAGAGGTCGGTCGGACTCTGAATCTGAAGGGCGAGTGACGGGAGCTCCTCGTGAGCTAAGTATTCGGCCGGGTGCTCTGTGTAGCTTTAGAGTGTCTAAAGCTTAGCAGAGAGTGAGTCGATCGTTGGTTGTTTGAATGCTTGATGTGTGTTCGAGTCCTCCCGAATCTGGAGAGAGTGCATCCCCTTTTATAGATGAAGGGGACAGCCTTACAAGAGAGAAAGAGAGAGAGAGAGAGAGAGAGAAGTCGTATGCTACTAAGTATTGTTGCCCACGCCGTCGGGTACAAGATGATTGTAGGCGCCCACAACCTTTATTGATGCAGGGCGCATGTGGGAGGTTTTACCGTATTCACCATGTATGGCAAATGACGGTGCCCACAAACTTTGTTGATGCCGAGAGGCATGTGGGGGTTTTACCGTGTCCACACGGTATGGGATTTGATGGCGTCCACAACCTTTGTAGGGGCAAACATCGGCGTCCACAACTTTGCTTGGGTTCGACATGCACGGAAGGTTGCGGGCACCTTCCGATATGCCCTATCGGTCTTATCCTGCGGTGTACAATGTACGGTCCTTGATATTGTGGTTGACTTGGCGCCCTGCCTTACTTGCTCGACTGTTTCACGGGTCCTCACCAAAGCGAGGCGTCCTCGGTCGGTTAGTGCTAATCGCTCAGCGCACAAGTCGAAGAAAGAGCTATAAGCGAGAGGTTGGTGCATCCCGGTCGGAGGCAGCGGGTCGAAGTCGAGCGGCGTTGGCGAGCCTTCCGGTTGTAGAAGCGGGTCGGAGCCGAGCCTTCGATCGGAGATTGAATCACCCTTCCGGCTGTCGTTTAGGTATTTTGGGCGCCCGGGGAGTTTGCAGCGTCGTTCAAGCGTCGTTTGCTAGGCCAAGCTTTTCTTTGGGAAGCAGGTCTATGAGGGACTCGGGTTTATGAACTCGATAATTTCAGTGGTAGGCGAATGCTTCTTGCTGACTCAATTTTTAGAGGTGTTCAGGGAAAAGAATATATGTGTGCGCGTGTGTTCATAAGATGAGTGTGAGTACGTTTTTTAAGTGTATGCATCTGTACTATGATTTGAAAAAAAATGATCACAAACTAAAAAAATCTAGGTAAACATTGATTAATGAGTGAACATATCAAAGAACCACCAGTTACAGGTTGCACCAAGGAGTCAGGGACAAAATTCTAATTTCTCATATTTCGATAGCTTCTGATACACGCTGCGCTTCCATTTGGATGATGGAAACATATCTTTTCTAACGCTTTCAAACGGCACTATAGCTTAGCGATTGGAGCTAAAATATTATTAACGATTCTAGAGCCAATCTCAATACGGATTTCATAAAGTTTCATGGACATTAAGGACCTGTTTGGCATGGCTCTCCAAAACGGCTCCGGCTCCTCTGTTTTTTTACTGGAAAACGGCTCTTCCAAGAAAAGCGTTTGGCAGGGCTCCTCTGGAGGAGCCGGACTGAGCGGGAGAAGCCCTGCCAAACATGCTATATCTTGACATGACTTTGTGTTAATGAAGAAAGAGATGATAAGAGTTTCATGGAGTAGAGAGAGGTTCATGGGAATAAACTCTTACATCATTGTTGTTTCTAAAATACTAGTGTGTTAGAAAGCTGAGACATGAAATTGGCATTGAGACTGGCCTAAGATTTCCTTAGCTAAGGACCAAAATAGAATTAGGTGGTTTCACATAATTCTTGTCATCTTAATGCCAGCTCATGTGCGCTCCTGCTATGTATTTTTTCTTGCTAATCATTCTAAGTACAATAAGCTAAAACGTGTTGTATTTAAGTTCTTCTACACGCACAAAAAATTCCTAAATTTCATGAATATTTTTTAATTACTTATATGATTTTTTGTAGAAAAATATTTTAAAGTTCAGAATCGAATGTACCAGTAAAACAATCTCATAAAGTGATTCTGGCTCATCATCTAAAATATTTTTTTAAGAAATATAGATCCAAAACATTTCTATAGTGATATGTATCCCTACCAAACAGCAACCCTCACACCGGTGAATCTGCTCCGCCTTGTTTAGATGTAATCGGATTCGCATCAATCCATATGTATTGGGTGGATTGGAGTAGAACTTAACTAAATTTCATCTCAATCCACCTCAACACATGTAGATAAAGGTGAATCTTGACAACATATAAACAAAAGCCTAAGGCGTTTTGAATGTCTTTTTGTTGCATGTAATGTTATGCTCGTGCATGCAATTGTATGGCATGGTATATGTTTTTTAAGGTAAACGAAACTTTCCTAATTTAACTTACAACCATACCAGATTCATGTGGGTGTGCACAATGTTCTAACTCTAAAATACTTAAATTCATTACGTGCTACTATCAATCCGTATACATGAATAGCACATTTGGAATGTAGAACGGGCATTATGTGTTGGAAAACATGTATACCGATGGGTGCTAGTGCTAGCGCCTGTTGATCAGGATAGATACTCGGTTAGTCTAGGTTGTTAGCTGTCTTCCTTTTCTTGTAACTTGAGTTGTATAGGATAGATCTTATCCTCCATTTCTCAGCATGTTCGGTTGACTGATTCGTTTCGTTGCTGGTTCACGAAGAAGTACTGTTGGCTGGTTTGTGCGTGAGAGAAAAATACTGTTCCGGCTGAAAATTTACGATCGTTTACGACAAGCCACAACCAAACAAAGCGGTGAGACAGGTAACCGAAGCCTCATGGCTATTCCGTGTTCCATATAAGGCCCGTTTAGTTTCACTCAAAATCCAATTTTTTTTCTTGTGATACTGTCACATCGAATCTTGCGGCACATGCATGGAGTACTAAATGTGAGCGAAAAAAAAACTAATTACACAGTTGGCGAGAAATCGTGAGATTTAATCTTTAAGCCTAAATAATTCATAATTGAACAAATTTTTACCAAATACAAACGAAAGTGCTACAGTAGCCAAAAGTCAAAAAAAATTCGAAACTAAACACGCCCTATAACCGAGACCCAGGAGGGGGCATCTTGTTCACCTCATTTCTTTCACGTCACGGATTGTTTAGAAAAATTATAAGACGAAAAAGCTAGGTTATTAGCTCAAAAAAACCAACAAAAAATACAAAGAAGGGTGTTCATCACGACGACACATACTATACGGTTATATAGCATACGGTTACTTCCCTCCCTCCACAAGATCGAGACCAAAAGTCATGTACCGCTGACGAGTGGGTCCCACACCTGTGGTCCCCTCCTCGAGTCGTGACTCCGCTCCGCTGCTCCTCGCCGCCGTCACGCGTGGTGATCTGTGCCGCCGCCGCCGGCATTGCCCTTGCCTTGCCCCCACACCCAAACACTCCTATGGGCCGCAAGAGCAAGAAGGGCGGCAGGAGCAGGAAGCCGCCCCGCCCCGCGGGGTGCCCGGCGCCGCCGCCGACCAACGCGGACTGGGAGGACTCCACCGCCGCCTTCCGGAAGGAGGCCGAGTCCGCGATCCGCGCCGCGCGGTCGTCCCACTGCCACGACGACGGCTGCGCCGCGGCGGCGGCCGGCCTCGCGGAGCGCCACCCGGCGTCGCCCCTGGCGCACCACATCCTCGGCCACGCGCGCGCCTCGGTCGACGCGCGCGCGGGCGACGCGGTCCCGCCGCGCCGCCGAGCTCGCCCCAGGATCGCCGCCACACGCGCCTCCGCGCTCCTCTACGCGCGCCGGCCCGGAGAGGCCCTCACGGAGTGCGCGCGCACTCGACGACGTGGCGGACCCTACCGACCCGGCCCTGCACGCCGCCGACGCCGCCGCTGGCGCCTCCCGCCGCGCCGCGCTCGTGGCAACAACGAGCCCGCATGCGCGCGTCGCGGCAGCGCGGCAGCGGCTACTCGGGGTCCACGCCGACGCGGAGGCCCTCGAGGCCACGGGGTCCGCCAGGCCACCGCGCCACCCGTGGGCGTGGCGGCGCCGACGACGAAGCCACTGTGCTGTTGCCGCCACGCCACCACGCGGAAGGCGGTGACCGACGACGACCTGCGCGGCTTTCTCACGGTGAACCTCGACGACCTGAGGTCCTACTGCGACCAAACGGGCGGCGGCGGCGTGCATCTGCTCACCTGCGCAGTGGAGTTTGCCAAGGCCACAAAGGCATGGGCGTACTGGCTGTGCCCTGTGTGCGACATGGTTTTCTTGGACGCAAACTCGTTCGTGTCACACGTCGAGGGCGAGTACATCGATGAACTCCAAGAACTGCAGCCGTTGATGCCGAAAAGAGCAGCCTTGGATTCCGAAGAGCTTCAGTATTCCTTGAAGTGGACGTCATTTGAGATGGGAGAAGAAGATGTAGAGCGAAGAAAGAACTTGGACAGGATCAAGGATGTCTTTTCTGGCCTCAATACATTTAAGGCTCTCTCTGTTGGCCTTGTGGACAAGGTCAAGTTTGCGAGGAGCAGGTCCAAGAAACCATTGCCATATTGCATTCCTTCCTGTGTCACCTCATTGGACTCCATGGAAATTCAGAGACTCGATAAACCATTGGACCAGCTTTATAATCATTTATCCAGAGGCTGGGAATTCGTGAGGATTTTGGGTGATGAAGGGAAGAACAAGGAAGGTCGTTCTGATATCATATTTCTGGTTCAAGATGGGACCTTATTATCTTTGGACGCTGAGAAGGTTGCTTCAAGAACAAAGGATGGTTCTTGCGAGGAGGATGCGCTGTTTAGATGGCTGTTAAATTTTCTGGAAGAGGTTGCGATGCCATGGGCCAGCTTGAGGCAGAAGTGTGTCCATCATGGAAACAAGTCCTGGAAAGGATTTATGGAATATCAGATTTATTGCTGAGACAATTTGATATGAAGTGTGCTGCAAAGAAGAAAAATCATAGGGATTATTCCCTTATGGAGGTCCTTACTTTGCATGTTAATGGTACTTATATTTCAATTTATAACTCACTGTGGGTTTAGTGCAATCAGATATAAGGAAATTATATCTTTGAGGCAGTGGAAAATAGAAGGAAGTTCGACACATATATTACTACTAAACAGAAAGAGTGCATCTCACTTTTCTTGATTCTTGTCTGTTGATGTTCAGATTTTCCTGTCAAACATGCAGGCAGATTCTATAGATGTTGGAGATGTTGCTACTGGATAATGAAGTGGGCTATTTAAAGAAAGCAAGCTCGTGGAAGTTTGTACATTTGATTACGGTGCTGCCATTTTGCCTCTTATTAGGGCTTATATATGGGTTAGTGTAGTGCTTATGTCACTTAATTGTTGCATGTCTTTTATCATATTAGTTGCTTGTATTCATGGTTGTCTCCACAGGATAAGTTGAATAATTCTGCTGGAGAAGACTCACAGGATGGGGGTGATAAAAATGCTGTCAATAATGGAGATGGTTTAGATAATCTGCATGAGGAATCTTTGTTCGAAGACAAAATTCCAGACATTGATTCAGACATGCGTTTTACTATCAGCAGGACAGATGAATGTGAAAACTCCTCGCTCTCGCAATCCGGTAAACTGTAAACATCTCTCTCAATTTGTTTTTAGCTATTGCTGATGATCTTGTTTCTATGAGATCCAAATACCCAACAGAAAAGGGCTTGCATCACTTGCCTTGTGAGACCATGAGAGAAAGTTATATAAATATTTTATTAGCCATGTGATGAATGTAAAGAAATATTAATCTTGCCTGTTCTAAATAGGATATATCGTCATTTAAGATTCAGTTATTTTACCATAAATTCATGACTTGCTTATTTTGCTTACCCTGATTGACAACATTTACAGATAGCTCGAATTTTTCTACCTTGGAAGCTGAAAGTTCTTCCATAGACAGTGGTGTAGGTTCTGTACTTCACATCACTGCTGAGGGTCTGCTGTTTTTGAATGTGACTCTCACGGGTAACAAATTATTTTCGTTAAATCTTTCAAAATTTTAATATGTAGATGTTTATCCACTTGAAAAGAATAATATTATTGCAGGCATTGTGGCATTTGAGGGAGTTCCATGATAGGTTCCTGGATATGCCACTTGTACTGCCTCATCTTACTGTTGAGGTCCACTGCATTATCTGTCTTTTCTTGAAAAACATTTAAAGCATGGGACAACGAGAAAGACTATGGTGTTAGAGTATGGCAGGGGTCTCTTGGGCACTGGGCTGGATGTATAGCCCATTAGTGTTAGGGTTAATTAGAGATAAGGGTCGCTTGCTTATAAGTCAAGTAAACCTCTCTATATAAGGAGAGGTGATGTATCAATCTAATCAAGCAAGAATTAAGAAGGAAATCCCTTCCTCTTGCTCGGCCGTGGGCAAGGCCTGGCAGCGGCCTCCTGCCTCCCTCAGCGTGAACAGCACCCCATGGTACTGTAGCGCCCTTGAATACTGTGGCGTCGCCGCCTCTCCCTCAGCTCTTTGTGTTAGAGTATGGCGGGGGCCTATTGGGCTGGGCTGGATGTATAACCCATTAGTGTTAGGGTTAATTAGAGATAAGGGTCGCTTACTTAGGAGTCAAGTAAACCTCTCTATATAAGGAGAGGAGATGTATCAATCTAAGCAAGGAAGAGATTAGAAAGAAATCCCTTCTCTCTTGCCGGCCGTGGCGAAGCCCGTGGCGGCCTCCCCCGCCCTTGCGCCCCTAGCCGCTGCTGTAGTGAAGCAGTACCCACGGACACTTTGTAGCTCCACGGTCATCATGCACGCCCTCTCATCTCCATCCCAATCAGCCACATAACATCGGTATCGAGAGACCATGGCTGGATCCTATGCCATTTGTGCCCTTCTCCACTGCTTTGCGCCGCGCACATCCACAGGCTGCGCGCTGCCCGTTCTCCCACATTACCGCCGGCCGGATCCTACGCCGCCGTGCCCTTCTCCACACCGCTCGGCGCACATCCCTGGGCTGCGCCGGCCCTGTTCTCCGCAGCGCCGCCGGCCGGATCCTACGCCGCCGTGCCCATCTCCACGTCGCTCGGCACACATCCTTGGGCTATGCTGGCCCTGTCCTCCGCAGCTCCACCCGTGTTCACCACCGCCACAGCCACTGTGGCGCCCTTGCCTGCACAGCAGCCTGCACCTTCCACAGGCGTCTTCGGTGAGTGGATGGCGACCTTCGACCACATGCAGCGCCAGATGGACGTCCTCGCGACCCTTGTCCATAACATTGACGCACAGCCGGCGTCGGTGCCCTCATCCATGAAGCGCGCTGGTGGCGAGCCTCATCCTCGGCGTGCGGTGCCTCCATTCACAGTGCCGCGGTAAAGGCGATCAGATCGCCCGCTGCGGCAAGAACCGTGCAAGTGGCGCTTAGCGCAGAAGAGTGATTGTCGATCTGCGGCAGTGCGATTACTGAAGCTGCGCGACGCGGCCTCCTAAGCGGCGCCATTGCAGGAGATGCGCCGGCAGATGCATGAGGCGGCCTTGGCGGCGATCGAGCGACCAACAACAACGCGCCGACCCGTTCTTTGTCTCCAGCGTGAGCATGGTGCTGTTCCCAGCGGCGGCGCCTCGATTCTATGGGAGTGATGATAGAAGAAGCGCACTCCTCTTTGTCACCGGTGGAGAGCGCCTTGCCCGCTTATGCTGCCAGCGTTTCGCTATCGGCCACCACGAGGTCGTCTCCGCTGGTCATTCATTGCGATTGATTCGAACGGCCGTGCCGTGCAACCCTCTCGTTTCGATGGTCTCCATGGGATCCAGGCGGCTACTCGAGCCTGTCCAGCATGCGGAGGGTGTCCGCCGCATCTTCAGGATTCAAGAATAAAGAGTCGAGTTTATTTGAAATAAGCCGAGATGTAAAAGACTTGTTCTTAGGTGTTCAGTTTGTGTCTAGTGAAGCCATAATTAGCATCATTGTTAGGTCGCAGCTCGAGGACGAGCTGCATGTCCGGGTGGGGAGTAGTGTTAGAGGAGTCAAGGGCCTATCGGGCCTTAGGCCGTTAGGGTTAATTAGTCGCTTGCTTAGGAGTCAAGTAAACCTCTCTATACAAGGAGAGGAGATGTATCAATCTAAGTAAGGAAGAGATTAGAAGGAAATCCCTTCTCTCTTGCCGGCCGTGGGCGAGCCCTGCTGGCCGGCCTCCCCAACGCCCTTGCAACCCTAGTCCGCCGATGTGAACAGTACCCGCGGACACTGTAGCTCCATGGTACTGTAGCACGCACTCATCTCCATCCCAACTGGCCACATAACATATGGAGTCACTAATTTTCCACATGATGTAGGAACTGCTTTCAGTGATATTTTGAACGAACATAACATAATCTTTTTTGGGAAGGTTTGTTTCCTTTCACATTATATTTTTCTACTGGACTTACTCCTGAGAGGAGCCTCCATAAAAGAATGTATTATCCAGCATTTTTATGCTACAAACCACTAGACAGATGCCTCGAAGAATATATTATTATAACATAGTACTAATGGGCACTTCATTAGGTCCATTTAAGATTCTGCTTGTAGCTAACTAGTTGAATTGTTTTTTTATTTGGTTGTAGGAAGGTATGAACATTGCATCAGAAATTATATCAACAATCTTGGAGACCAAACTTTTACAATCAAGAAGCTCCAAATCATATTTTCTTTCTACTAGTTTCATTCCTTAAAAAAACCTTTTGTACTATAAATGTGCAACTATACCAACGCATAACTAAAGCCCCCTAAATAAATTTAAATGTTCACACAAAGCCATATCAAAAGACTGATAGCATCCACGAGTGCCTTCCCTACCAAATTTTGGTAGGCACACAAACTTAGCACTACCAAAGAACACCATATAGCTGGAAGTGCAGAAATCCATGCAAGAAATGAAGAAAATGAACATGAATGAATCCCATGAAATGTGAGCAAACCTACTAATGTAAACAATATCCTAATATGAGAACAATTCATGTTTGCTTCATTGCTCACAAAAAGACTTGCCAGAAGTTGACATTGCATACAAGATTCAATGCCCATTTACTTCACGACCAAAATTTTGGTAAGCACACACAACTTTAGAACCACTAAAAGCACAAACTATATAGCTCAGGCAATGTGGAAATCCAACAAGATAAATTTATATGATGCAACCTCCATATTAGCAAGGTCCATTATACATAAAGGCATCATCGACACTCCTACACTCCATAACAAGAGATTCATGTTTGTATAACACCCTAAAATTTACATGATTTTAAAATAGGTGAATTTGATTTAATTATGCATTTTGTGAGCATGCAAATTTAGAAAAATAAAAACTTTGTTAAAATTAAAATCAAATATAAGGCCTAGCTACATGTTGTGCATTCATGCTGATGCATACTTATTTTTGTGATGCTTGGGTTTGATCAAATTTTAAAAGAATTTGAATTTAAATTGAAATTGGATTTGAAAATGTGTTTAAGAAAATAGAAAAAAAGAATTTTATTTATTCCTTTCCTTCTCTTGGATCTGGACCAGCTCGGCCTGGCTTCCGCGCGGCCCAGCTCTTCCTCTCCCGAAGGCCCAGCCAGTCGCTCCCGCTTTCCCCTCTTCTTCTCTTGCGCAGCCTAGCTAAGCAGGCCGAAGCCCAGTAGGCCGCGTCACCGCGCCGCGCCTCCTTCCCACCCGCAGTCGCTGCCAGGCCGGCCCCGCATGTTAGCGCGACGTCGTCTTCCACCTTCAGTCATCCCCTTCCCAGACTCTTACCGCCGTGGAGACTCTGCATCCGTCTCGCCTTCGCGTCGTGCCGTGTGCCCCACGTTCCCCCTGCCTTAAATACCGAGCCCGCACCGCGCCGTTTCCCCCCCTGCATAACCCTAGCTCGCGCTGCCTCGCGTCTAGAGCTGTCGCGCCGCTGCCGCAAACCCTAGCGCCGCCGTCCGCCGTTGCCCCGTCGAGCATTGCGTCACCTCCATCCGCTCCACGCCTCGGTAAGCTGCCTAGTCGAGTTCAACATCTCCCTCTCTTTCCCCCGTGCTTCCGGTTTGCTCTCCCGTGGCCTCTAGGGCTGCTTTCGTGATCTCCGGCGAAGTGTTTGCCACCGGCAATGGCGTCCCCTTGGCGTTCGCCCTGCTTTTGACGATTCGGCCACGTCTCCGCTCTCACGTCTTCTAATCTCAGCCATCCAATCTCGATCCAACAATTGAGATTAACCCGTACCCCTTCGCCGAGTTTATTTGTAAAAGAGCCCCTACACTTTTCCATATTCGAACCCACAGTCCACACTAGATTCAAAATTCCAATTTTTATATATTTTAATTCAAAATAGAAGATCCACTTATTTACAGTTTTGCCACTAGTTTTCTTTAGGCCATAAAATCTCCGTTTTAGCTCCGATTTGATCCGTTCAAGTTGCGTTAGATTCGTAATTGAGTAATCTACATGTTCATCCTACTGTTAAATATATTTTCAACTTTTGAAATTTAAGGTAAGATTTAATCTATTATTTTATTAAAGAAAATCTTGTTTAATTCATATTTTTTTCGTTATAGCTCCGATTAGAGTGTTTTTCACGTCTGTGTGTTCGTAGTAACACGTAGAACGTCGTTAAAACCTTTTTACTTCCTATTTATGGTGTTTGGTGTACTGTTCTAATTTAGTTCTATTGTTTGCTTCGTGTATGATTGCATGGATGCTTGTGTGGTGCTTTATGATCATGTCCAGTCGGTGAGCTATACGTGGTGAATCTAGAAGCAATTTTTTGAAGGTTTGGACTAGAAGGAGGATCTGAGTTTAAGGCAAGTATAGAATGGGATCATCCTTGTTGTCCTATATACCTTTAATCATGTAATTCATGCTGCATGTGTCTACCTTGACTACCACTAAGGATTTTCTAGTACTTTGTTATCTCGTACCTTGTCACCTATGGGGTATTGCATTGGGTAGTATGATGCTAGTGCTCAATTAAAAACCATGATCTTGTAACTTGACTAATGGTATATGCAATAAACACTAAAAGATGCTTTTTAGCAACATGGAACAAGGGGGCTAGAGCATTGGGCTGTTTTTATGATGCTCTAGATTCCTCTCCCTAAGGACTTATCTGTAAGCGAACATCCGGGACTTACAGTACAACTGTGAGGGCTACATGGCTCTGGCTTTAGCTCAGTATGAGGACCTTTTCTAGATTGTTAGAGGTTACCTTTATGGCGTAAGAATGGCTTGACGAATCGGGTATAGGACAACATCTACTCTTATGTGTATAGCCATGATGGAATTGTGCCATTCGACAGGGGGTTCCTATATCTGTTTGCCGAGTGAATCTAATGGCCCTAACTTGTTAGACGAACCTTTGAAAGGTTTCATAGTGAACCCTGCCGACCTTCTTTGAAAGTGGGTCAAGAGATTAGCTATCTCGGGCGAAAGGGTAAATCATGACTCACAGTGAAAGTGTACAACCTCTGCAGAGTGTAAAACTGGTATATTAGTCGTGCTCACGGTCACGAGCGGCCTTGGACCCTTACGGAATAGATGATGAACACTGATGATACTGATGATAAAGATGCTCATTAATGGTTAATTGTTTATGCTATTCATTATTCATGTTTACTTGATCATGTGTTTATATGGGCTTATGAATAAACTTGTTGCCACCCAATTGCTAAAAGATGACTCATTAAAAGCTAATCGCAGTTAAACCAGTGTCAACCTTTTGAGCCTCATGAACCCCATGTTATATTTGTTAAGTATGACATGTACGTACGCTTGCTTTACTTTTTAAATCTTTGATAAAAATCCCGAATGGGTACCAGTTGCTAGAGTTTGGAGGAATTAGGTTTGTGATCAACGATCGGTTGTCCCTGTGGAATTGGAGTCTTCACCCGAGGATCGGAGTTGTCTTTTCATTTGTTTGCTATGTAAGGTTATATTCTTTATACTAAGTAACGTTATATATTGAGCATTGTCTTTGGATTAGCTATATGTGAGATTAGACTTCTTGGACTCACATATGGTGTGTATCTGGTTTTGTTCTTAAAACAAGGTGCTACTCTGATTGCCTCATTGCTAAAGGAAGGCATATCAAAAGTTGTTCATGAGATGTATTCTTATCTAATTCAATACCAAATTTTGGTAGCGTACACAACTTTAGCATTACCATAAAAGCACAAATTATACCGCTTATAGTATGGAAATCAAAGCAAGTGTTGTAATATGATTCACCTCGGTAGATGTGATCAAATCCCACTTGTATAATGACATCACCTACACTCCACAACATGATCACGATTATTTTTGCTTCATTGCTAAAATAGTTCAGCAAAAGTAGGTAGCGGTCATGAGGATCATGTGCCTTACCAAATTTTGTTACCATAACTATGTTGTACGACTCATGCAGAACATCCAGGCAAGCAAAACTGATTACGCTTGTTTGGGCTAATAACGGACACAATGGACAAGGCTAGGTAACCACGCATAGAAGGATGGGATAGATGACAACACGTACAAGATTCATTGGCCATTTAATTCACTAGAAAAAAAGTTTTGGTAAGCACTGCACAACTTTAGCCTTACCAAAATCACACTTTGTGCTTGACTTGAGCAATGAGCAAATCCAGTGCACATACATCAAAAGAACAACTGAATATGGTGGAACCTCATGGAATGTGAGAAAGCCCATTAACATATAGGCATCACTTGTACTCAGTAACAAGAGTACCAATCATGTTTGCTTCAAGTTCTCACAAAAAGGCTTAGCAAAACTTGATAGCAACCACAAGATTCATCTACCACTTAATTCTCTATAATATTTTGGCAGCCAAATTTTTTTTATACAAATCAACTAATGAAAATATTTGGTCAACCAAAACGATTGCTCTTGTTTTGGCTCACCAATGGTAACAAGTGACGAGCTAAGTGACAAATGCACATAGGAGGATGAGCTAGTAGACAGTACATGTTGGAGGATGGACCCTATATGGATTCCAAACTTTTACAACCAAGAAGCTCTAAATCATATTTTCTTTCTACTAGTTTCATTCCTTAAAAACTTTTGTATCGTAAATGTGCAACTATACCAACACATACCTAAAGCCCCATAAATAAATTTGATGGAGCCTCACCAAATGTGCACAAGCCCTAATTCATATTTGTTTCATTGTACACACAAAGCCATATCAAAGGATTGATAGCATCCATGAGTGCCTTCCCTACCAAATTTTGGTAGGTCACACAAGTTTAGCACTACCTACCAAAGCACACCATATAGCTGGAAATGCAGAAATCCTTGCAAGCAAAATGAACATGAATGAATCCCATGAAATGTGAGCAGACCCGCTAATGTAAACAATCACATGCATGTCAGTAATAGCATAATAGAACAATTCATGTTTGCTTCATTGCTCACAAAAGATTGACCAGAAGTTGACAATGCATACAAGATTCAATGCTCATTTACTTCACTACCAAAATTTTGGTAAGCACACACAACTTTAGAACCACTAAAAGCACAAACTATATAGCTCAGGCAGTGCGGAAATCCAACAAGCTAAATTTATATGATGCGACCTCCATATTAGAAAGGTCCGTTATACATAAAGGTATCATATACACTCCATAACAAGTGATTTATGTTTGCCTCATCGTTAAAGATAGGCTTACCAAAAGTTGTTCATCAGATGTATTCGTTATCTAATTCACTACCAAATTTTGGTAGCCCACACAACTTTAGCATTACCATAAAAGCACAAATTATACCGCTTATAGTATATGGAAATCAAAGTTAAGCGTTGTAATATGATTCAACCGCAGCAGATGTGATCAAATCCCACTTGCATAATGGCATCACCTACACTCCACAACATGATCACGATTATTTTTGCTTCATTGCTAAACGGTTCAGCAAAAGTAGGTAACACTCGCGAGGATCATGTGCCTTACCAAGTTTTGTTGCCACAACTATGCTGTACAGCTCATGCAATGCAGAACATCCAGGCAAGCAAAAATGATTACGCTTGTTTTGGTTGGCCAACGGACACAATCGACATGTCTAGTAACAACCGCGCATAGAAGGATGGGATAGATGACGACTGCACACTGAAAGGTGGACCCCACATAGATTTTTAACTTTTAGGATTTGATCATATAATCTCATCTTCTAATACAGATCTAGAATACTCCTATGCACCATTGTTGTACAAGTATCTACATCTACAAATAATAAAACCACTTCCCAGTTGAAAAAAAAACGCTTCTCCTAGGACTGCCTAGTCTTGTAAGCAACATCACTGACTGGTGGGCCCAATAGAATCAAACCAAACCAAAACCCTCTTCCCCATGTCAACATCTCCATCGACCTGCCCCCCAAAATCTCATGAGCGCGACAGCACGGGCCACGGCGCAGCAGCAAACCGGGCACACCTCACCGCGGCGGCCACCGCCCGCCGGGCCCCACCACCCTCTTCCACGGCGTCACTATAAAACCCCCTCCACCTTTCCTTCGCCTCCACGGCTCCATCGCACCACCTCCCCAAAACCCAAACAAACCCCTCGCTCCGCCGCCCGGACCCCGCCGTCGCCGCGGCATTTAACCGAACACCCCGCGCGCGCCCCTCGCCGCCTTCCGACCGCGATGGCCGACGCCGCCGAAGCGGACGCGGAGGCCGTCCGCGCCGCGGCCACGGAGGTGCTGCTCCTCGACCACGACGGCCACAACCACGAGGCGCTCGCCCGCGCCCGCGACCTCATGCTCGCGCACCAGGACCTGGCGGTCACGCACCGCCTCCTGGGCGAACTCCACTACGCCGCCGCCGTCCGCGCAGCCCATGGCGACGGCACCGCGGATGCCAGGAAGGCCGCGGCGGCGCCGCACCTCCGCGTCGCCCGCGACGCGCTCGCCGCGGCGCGCCGCCTCGCCCCCGACTGCGTCGACATCGCGGCCGCGCTCGGCGACGCCTTCGCGGCCTCCCGGATGTTCAAGGAGGCCGAGGTCGAGTACCTCCGCGCGCGGCGCATCCCGCAGCCTTCCGACCCGGCCCTCCACAACGCGTCCTACGGCATGTTCGAGGGCTACGAGCACGAGCGCGACCCGGACTTCGCGAGCGAGAGGGTGGAGGAGGCCAGGGACCGGGCCCGCGCCTCCTACGCCCGCATGACGGTCGAGGAGCTCGTCCCGATCGCGATCCACCGGGTGCTCGAAGCCGGCAGGCAGCTCGGCGCGGCGGACGGGCGCAAGCGGGCCAAGCTCGTCGCCGAGACCTTCCCCAACCTGGGGCGCGCGCAGTACCTCGCCGCGTACATGGACCTGGAGTTCGTGCGCAGCCTCGACGCGGCCATTGACAAGCGCCCGTTCCTGCGCCGCACCCTCGTCATCACCGAGCGCGCCGCGCGGGACTACCCCAAATCTGCCGTCATCGCCTCCTTCCACGCGAAGCTCCTCTTCGTCCTGGGTGAGTACGACGCGGCCGAGACGGAGTGCCGCCGCGCGCTGGAGATGGAGCCCGATGACCCGCAGCAAGACTGCATCCCGGTTGGGTCAATCAGCGGGGACAACCGTGGCACCAGGCTGGTTTCGCTGGCCTGCGAGTTCCATGAGCTGATCAACAAGATCCTGATTCTGGCCAGCGATTACTGGGACTCTATGAGCACTGAGTGGCAGCGTAACAGCTTCCTACAGGTCAGGTTCGATGTGCTGCAGGATGAGTACCTCAAGGTTGATCGGTCGTATGCGTTCACCATGTCTGATGTGCGGAGCTTTGTCAAGGAGCACAAGTCCTGGAGGTTCTGGATTTGCCCCCTTTGTGATCGCAAGAAGTTTACGGACACTGGTTTGCTATTGTCACACATGTGCAGCAGGCACCCAAGGGCAGTCCTGCCACGGCTTCAGTCAGTATTGGATCAGAAACTGAGTGATGAAGCATTGGAGAGTGATGATTCTCTGGATGGGGTGACATTTTGTGAAGATTCAGAACAGCAAGACATGGTGATATGCTTCAATAAGAGCAGCGAGGTATTCAAATGGTTGTTCTATGCACCTTCAAGTGGAGTACGGCCAAAGCCATTTCCTGAAATACGAGAAAAGAAGTGTGAGAAAGGACGTATGCTGCTTGAAAGCATAAAGGACAAAATGAAGACTCTACCTGCAGATAGATCTACTACTGAGGTTCGTCAACTTTAAGTGACGCCGCATGACTTCGATTTGGCATTTCTTCCTTAGATGAATTCTTGCACTTGCACTTTATATATTAGTGAGAGTCTAATGTTTCACTATATCTCTGCATCGCAGTTCGCCAAGGCTATTCCTGAAATCCAGGAGGGGGTGGCATAAGTTTCTCAAATCTTCTGTATTGGATTATCGAGAAGCCATTCTTGAACTTGCAAGATCATTCCTATGGGTTCGTTATCTCTGAATTTTCTTGCTTAGGTCAAGTTATACAGTTGTTTGCTCATATTGTATATGGCAACCATGTTTGCAGAGAGAATTAAAGAAATGCATGACTGAAGATCCAGAACTCGCTTCTAAGTCGATCAGTGCTGCTGATATTGATGCCATATTCACCAAAGAACTTGTTAATCCTGCCAGCAATGCTGTTGAGGTAAAGATCTAGATGAAGGTTGTTTCTGCTATTTTCACATTTCCCCCAAATAATAATATGAGGGCTAATGATCTGTGGACCACTCTTATGTTGTTTTATTGTTTCATTAGTTGATGCAAATAAAAGATAGAAGTAAATTACTACACATGGCATTTCTTTCGGTATTGTTATTGTTTCATCCGATGATTCGGGAAAAATACAAGTACTAACAAAGCGAATTCCTTTCAGTCTTGCCAAACAGAGGGTGCTCTAATGGTCAGTGGAAATCGTCAAGAAAGGTAATGTCTATATAACAGTCCTGTTCATAGCTTTGATTGATATTGTCAATTGTGTATTAGTTTGATGAACTGATTCAATGGGATGAGCAACATGACATTGTTTAGGGTTGTCTAGAATAGAACTGGGTTGTTTCAAACACATCTAATGTCCAATTAAGCATATTGTCCAGTTGTGCCTATTCATAATATTAGAGTATTTGTTGGTGTCACAGTCACACAGAAGTTTCTTCAACACTTCTAAACACAGAAACCAAGATATTTACTTACATTTCTACAATTATATTTGTGCTTAGATCATATTTTTTTTCCCAAGCGGGTAGTACAGTTCACCATCTGCATGCAAGGAGGGTATCCAAATAATCCACTGGTTTTCTTTTTAGAAATTTCTCTTTGGTTTCCTTTTTAGAGTTGCCACTGGTTTCCTTTTTAGAAATTTCTCAAGACTTGTTTGTATACAAATAATCCACTTCCACTTAATGTCCTTTTCTTTTCTCACCTGCTCAGCTCACAAGTTTCATTATGGTTGCAGTAATGTTCATGACGAAGGGGGAGAGTTCTGAGAACCCGAGAAAGAATACAGAATCGCCAGATCCGGCAATCAGTGTGGTAGAAAGTGAGACTGACCTTGCTGCAAAATTGGAAAGGTAATGATACTCTAGTTTGTTGTTTCCTGCTTTATACATTTTTTCTGAGTTAGTTACTTGATGTCCTGCATCTTAGTTTGATTAATTGTAAAATGTCAGTTCAACAATGTGTTTTTATCTTTTTTTTTGAGGAACTTGTGTCTTTGCCAGCAAATTGTCATATTGATCCTGACTTCACACTTGATGTAATAAACCATGTTAGAATCGTTATTATCAATTGTGGCACACTGGCTCTATTTTTTATATCTTACTGTTTGCAATTATACACTCGAATGGAATTACCAGCATGAAATTATTTATAGGTTTCTAGTATAGAAATGGGGTGTCTAATAAAGCATCTTGTCCAGTCGTGCCTATTCCTAATATTGGAGTAAACACAAGGAGGCTATTATGTCATCACGATACTCAGCCATTAACCATAATCCTGACACTGGTTTCACTTTTCAAAATTCATCTAGACTTTTGGGTATCCAAAGAATCACCTCTCACTTAATGTCCATTTTGTTTCTCACCTGCTCAACTTACAAGTTTCATTATCATTACAGTGAGGTTCATGTTGAACACGAGAGTTCTGATTCCCCAGCAAGCAGGAATGACCTAGATGAAAAGACTGACCCAAAGCTCAGTGATAATAATAAGGAAAGGTAATATTTATTCTGGTTTACTACTTCCTGGCTGGTTTATACACTTTACAGAATTATTTACTCGATGTCTTTTCTGTAATATAGTTTTAATGGTGTCATCAAACATCTTGTAGTTCAACAGACTGCTTCTATCTTGTTCCTTCTTTTTTCAAGGAATTTGTTTGTATCTTTGTCGACAAATTATCTTCTTGATTGTGATTACCCAACTGGTAATGAACAACATGACATTAATAGGGTTTCCTATTTTGAAAAGTGTTTTTACTTTTAAAAAAAAAAAAAAAATCGCTAGCATCCTGTATTGCCTATCTGTACAAAATGGGCATATTACATAGCAACAGCTAAGATGTTTGCTGTGTACAACTGCTAAGCAATACTGAATGTTACTACTAGCTTTCCAGAAATGGTTATATTTGTTTTCCTTCATTGCTGGGTATTTTTGTGGCTGACCAGAATGAGTGTGGTCTTTCAAAGCCAAACACCCCCTGACGCTAACCACGCATCTGTTCACAAAGATTTTGTTTCATCATCAGATTATGCCATAATAATGTGACTGATTCATTTAGAAGTTCTCTAGACTGTAACATGCAAATAATCGCCTTTCACTGAATGCCATTCCGTTTTCTCATTTCCATTGCATGCCTAGCTCTCATCTGCTAAGCTCACAAGATTTGTTATCGCTGCTGCAGTGGTGTTGAGCTTGAAGGAGAGACTTCTAAGGCCACTGTTACCGGCGCAGAGTCGTCAGGTCAACCTACCAACACGGCGGAGGGAGGGAGTGACCTTGACACAAAGCTGGAGAAGTTGCAGATTGGTCCAGGCTCTGACAGATGGATTGTGGATTCTGATGCTGGTTCAAGTGGCCGAAATGGTGGTGGTCAGCACCAGCAGGAGTGAGAATACCAGTCCAAAAGTATGGTAGAGGAAAAACAGTGCTAGACACATGTTATGTTATGTACTGTCTTTGTAGGCTGTAGTTCAAACCAGAATAGGATATGCGGGAGTATGTGTATGGCTCAGGTTAGAACAGAACAGGAGGCATATTCGTCCGTTGTATGGAACGCATGGCTCGGTCTTGAGCTCCATGGAGATTTGTGAGAAGTCATATAGTAGAAACATTAGGAAGCTCATACTCCCTCTAATGAGAGATATCGGTACAGGTCTGGAAGTAAACCAAATTTCTGGCTGAGTGGCCGCCATTCTGGCCACAAAAGAACTGACGCTTTGGTTGGTTTGGTTGTGTGCCGTCAGCGGTTTGAACTGCATGTCGAAGCTGAACTCTTGAAAAAAGGTATGAGCAGTGCAGGACTTCTGGAATCCTGATGAATCCACTCTGATGCAAATGCAGCATTGATACTCTCATCTGTCCTCTGTTATGTATGCGTATCTCTGGTGTCAGCAGTCATTTGCTCCACAACTTGATCACACATACGAGAACATGGTGATGTCTGAAAACTTAGCAAATGCGACAGAATAAAAGACTTACGCTGTTACAGAGAAATGCTAGAAATTCGCTGAGATAGTGAGATAAATAGGGCCACAGAAACGAATGTGAACAAGAAACCAATATTTCATCTGCTGCTCCGAACAGGGCGCGCACCAATCAGGCAAGATTCAACAACAGCTACTACAAGCAAGATCTGCCCCTCAAGTTGCATCAGTTACTACAAGCAAGATCTGCCCCACAAGTTGCATCTGGCAGTTAACTGGGAAAAGACGGGACCCATCATAAGGTAACCATAATGCTGCGGACATGGCGTCCGTTCATCTCCGTCCGCCCGAACGCTTGATTGCTTCGGCTGTGGACCAGCCCAGGCAACCGGCCACTCATCTCCACCGGCCGTAACTAAAAAAAAAAAAAAACGGAATCACCATTTCCTCATCCGACCATCGTGGCTGGCTCCACCACTGTATCCTAGCCACGCGTTCGCTCCACCGCCACATCCTGCGCACGCGACCGCTCCACCGCCACATCCTTCCCGCGCGGCCGCTCCACAGGCGCATCCTGCCCGCGCGGCCTACTCCACCGGCCGCCGCGGCCGCTCCATATCGTGCCACCCACCTTCCCCACTCCGCCTTCACCGCGCGGCCCGCCTGCACCATGGCATCCGACCACCGTGGCCGCTCCATCGCGTCGCCAGGCCTACCCCAACCCTAGCGGCCTGCCAAGTTTCACCTGTTTCCGGTGGCAGCTCGCGCCATTAGCTACTACCTTCGCCTCTCCCTCTCCACGGCTGCCGCACCGCGTGCTCCCTCCCAGTAGCGGCAAGCTCTACACTATTGAACTCCATGCGCCGACGACCCTCCATCCCAAGCAACAAGGAGATATTGCACTGAAAGCGCATGTTGCAAACGTATGTTTCACGTGTTTTATATGTTTCAGAGGTACGTTGCAAGTGTTTTATATCGTTGTTGCAAAAATAGATTGGGATGTTGCACATGTTAAAATGGTTGTACACATATGTTTTAAGTGTATGTTCCAACTGTTTCATTTATTTTAGACGTATGTCGCAAGTGTTTCATCTGGATGTTGCAAAAGTAGGTCTGAATATTGTATATAAATGCACGTTGTAAGCGTATGTTTCAAGTGTTTTCAGTTGCTTCAAACATATGTTTCAAGTGTCTCATCTGAATGTTGCATATATTTTTGCAATGAATACACAAGTGTGAATGTTACAAAAGTAAATCGGGTGTTGCACATGTTGCAATGTGACCCAATTGTTGTAGCCACCTGCTGCAGCTGCTGGAGCGCACGTGCATGCGCGTGGGAAGCGGAGGGATGGAGCGCGGCGTGGCACGGGAAGTGGAGGGGGATGGCGGCAGGGGCGCGGCTAGTCCCTGCCTGTGCGTGCAGCAGGATACGGGCGCAGGCATTCCCCGCCGGTGCGTACAGTTGGGCGCAAGCGCGGGCGTGGGCGGTCCCCCTATGTACAGCAGGTGTGTAGCAATCGTTTTTTATTGACGGGTGGAATCAGGTATCGTTTTATGTTGCCGAGTGGAATCAGATAACGTTATAGGCTGGGTGGGAGTTGCGTCCGGACGCCTCCTCGGGCCGGACGTCTAGGCGCTAGCGTCTCCCATAAGGTAAATATCCTACTACACTGATCGATGATCATTTCAGAAACTTTCGTTTCCGTAAAGGCGCTTTGCCACCAACGTTCTTCCTCCTGGCTTCCTCGTGGCCCATGCATGATGCCAGCAGAGGTCGTCAGGACATGTACCCAAACCCAAAGTGCATGTCACAGTCAAGCGATTAGCCTACATCGAAACCAAACTATATCCATCTATACTATATAAAGGAGCGTAGGAATTGAAATTAATTTTTACCTTAAAAATTTTCTACCCACCTTAGCCCACCTATCAAACCGTACTAATCTTACGCGTAAGATTTTACGTCTTCCCACTTGCGGCCGCGCTTCCCTCGTGTTTTTTTCACCAAGCGATTGTTTACCCGCCCGCATACCCACAGTGGTAACCATCTCGATGAATCACGACGCTTCCTTCCGCACCACGGTTTCTGATCTCGCTCCCGGACTCCGCTGCGCTCCCCCTCCGCGGCATCGCGCCCATCGCCGCGAGCCCCATCTCCCACCGGCCTGCGCCTGCGTCCGCCCTCCTCCTCTCGCCCCGCGCGCTGCCGCGGCCTCGCGACCCCCGGCCGACGACGTTCCCGACGGCCTCTTTCACTTTCCCTCTCCATCTGCATCTCCCCTCCAAATCCTTCCGCATAGACTCGATGATGGCGGCTGCATTGGCCCACGACACCAGGAGACCAAAGGCCCGAGGAAAGAAGACGCGCCCTCCATGGTGCCCTCCTGCGCGGCGCCTGCATTGTAGGCCATCAGGGCCTCCCACGTCCTACACGGCAGCAGAGGCCGCAGCAGCATCCGCACCACCAGGAGACCAAAGGCCCGAGGAAAGAAGACGCGCCCTCCATGATGCCCTCCTGCGCGGCGCCTGCGTGGTACGTACGCCATTAGGGCCTCCGCGTCCTGCATGGCGGCAGAGGCCATAACCGCATACTCTGATCCCTCTCCACGTATAAAAAAAATCAGTCTTTCTCCTGCAGGTGCTATGCACGGCTTCCCCACAGGGCAACCAGCTGCCGCAAGAAGTCTGGGCACAACAACGAGGTGAGAACCATCAGTTTTACTTGTTCATTCAATAATTTAATTTGTTAGATCGTATATAGACTATATATGTCACTTTTCATGCTCATTGGTTTTAGTTGATGTTGATGCGTTGTCCATGTTTCTAGGTTTGTTTAGTCGTCTTATACAATACTTTGTTTCAGAGTTATTGTCAAGGTCATTACATTGGCATCGCTGCTTTGAGTAGTCATTTCTTTCAGATTTTCTTGTCAGAATAATTGGATTACGGGTCATCAAGTGTACTTTTGCCCCTTCGTTTTTTATATTCTTGGTTTTAAGTGATCATAATTTTTTTTTTGCTTTTCCAGTCATAGTATCTATAACAAAATAGACTTTTAATTGATGATGAGTTTACTGCTCTGCATACTATATCTGCAGTCATACTTCAATTACTGTCAGCACATTTGCCATTTGGTCATTCTTTCATCTAATCTGTGTCCTTTGATTTTTCAGTTGAGGTCAAAGAAAAGGTCATTGTCCAAGATTGGTGAAAAATGATCGTTGGAGAGCCTTGTCATGCATGACGCATCAGATGGAATTTCAGGTGCTTAATTAATGGACTTTACTTTAATTTCTGCTCCTTTGATGAATGAAGTTGTAGTAGGATAAAGTGTGCTACAATTAGTAGAGATGTTTCTATATATAATAATTATTATTATATTCATTGGACATAAGTGAGATATATCTACATGTATATGGTAGGATATCATAGTGCAGTTCTTTGCTGCGGTTTGCTTGCTCGCGTCCACCACCGTGTGTCTGATCCGTGTGAGATGCCCCCGTGAGATATCTCTACATGTATATGGCAGAATATCATAGTGCAGTTCTTTGCTACGGTTTATTTGCTAGCTTGCGTGCACCACCGCGTGTCCAATCCGCGTGTGATGCCCTCGGCACAAACCCGCCATGCTTCTCAATTATCATCAAGTTCCTCATCAAGCTAACCAGAGGGAGGAGGATCCTCGAAACATGCTCGATTATAGCCTCATAAATACACCGCCATCTAATTTACACAGTCCAGATGGCATTTACCGATTTACAAATTTTAGAAGTCCTCATGGAAATACTGTTTAAAATATCAAGGGTTTAAGAACCAATGGTTTGTTTGTTGAACAAAATGAGTTTTTATCCAGCTGAGAGCTCTAATATTCACACTTGACCTAAATAATAAGTCCAAGTAGCAATATTGCCTTCTTTAAAATAAGCTTGAAATATAGGAAATGAATTCAAAATGTCAAGGTTTAAAAACCAATGATCTGTTTGTTTTATCCAGCCGAAAACTCTAATATTCACACTTGACTAAGAGATATGGGATGCTTAAACAATTAATTTAAAATAAGCTTGACCTAGAGGAAATGAATTCAAAATGTCAAGGGTTTAAGAACAAATGATCTGTTTGTTGAATAAAAAGAGTTTTTATCTAGCTGAAAATTCTAATATTCACGCTTGACCAAGAGATATGGTATGCCTAAACAGTTAACTTGTCCCGCTCTTGAGGGGCAGGAATTGATGCATTTGCTTAATTGTTAAATTGTATGTACAAATATCAATTAAGTTTTTAAGCCTCTTGAAACTTCCTTACCAAAGTTTGTCCTTAATTATGCTTACTGGCTATTTGGTTAAAATTCATTTTATCATGGAACATAATTTATTAAGTGTGCGTATATAATTCTTCTATTGTGAATAAAGTTTTATGATACACGTGAGTGCCGCACGTGCAGTTGATACTCAAACCTGCTCACTGAATTTGTTTTCCCTATCCAAAGAGCCTTTATCCATTAATGTTATAATCAATGGCACTGCATGCATATTTTGTATCCATCTACATATAAATAACTGGTCTGTAGCTCTGTTATATTTTGCTCCAGTTCAGTAAATGTATATTTGATTTTACTCCTTGACTCCAATATGTTGCCTGCTCTGTATTTAACTGAATGTTCGTGTTGCTCATGGTGATCCTGCTTGTGCAGGAGTACGTCTTCAAGTACAAGGTAACATTAGGCAGATCAAGAGCATACGGTTCATGTAGCTGCCAAACCTGAAACTTGTCGACAAGAGCACCGTGCAAGTGGTGTTCGACAAGAAGGATGACAAAGGGTTTGTGAAGGAAGCACTAGAGAGGTACCTAGACCTGGCGAACATGCGCAAGTGAGTTCATTGAGTTCTTTACCAAAAGTGCCAGATACAATATTTATGTCTCTGTTTATTGGATGGGTTTGGCCTTCACCTGAATATATATGTATGCCTAGATTAATATTCTTTATTTTCAATTAGGATAGAAGTGATGGTAATTGTTTATTACTTTGGGCCTAGAATAATATTGATTTGAGTTTGTGACGGCTTCTACACATTAGGAAAATTAATATTTTGCCATTATGCTTCGCTATGCATTAGAAATAATATTCTTTCCATATGATATTACAAGTGATGCTGTAAATTTTTATGAGTTTGTGACTAGGCCAATGGTGATATGAGTTCAAGATTGCTTCTATGCATTATAAAAAATCAGGCTTTATGGTTGAGGACAACGATTTTATAGTTGTAGTAACTAGATTTAGAAATTTGATTGTTATTCTTCTATTATGGAAATTTTTCATAGACATGTGCGTGTCGCACGTGCATCTCCACTAGTAAGGAAAAAGATTCGAAAACTTATGTTTGATGAGGCTTAATTGGTATGCTGAGGAAACTGACCTGGTGAATGGTGATCGAGATGGGAGCACCTAGCCTCGCAGTCCATCCCTCAATCTCAATGACACCAATATCTCGGCAATTCAGGCAACGTGACAGGACTAAGTGGTGAAGCCAGAAAAAAATGAACTAGGATACAATTGCCTTGTGGGTGCCTATATACTGGAATTTTAGTAAAAAAAATGTAACCAATTTTCAGTTTTTTGGGTGTATTTGCAACCTTTACTCACACTATAGCTTCGTTACAGCATGGCAACAATCTTGATTGGTGCCGTGAATTACTGTGACCTTGATTAGTTTCTGTTGTAAGACTACACTCTTAACGTTCCTTAGACGTAGCCTAGCTATAGACTACAACTGTACATGTACTAAGAACAAGGGATAGCGATCCTTATGTTCAAATTGTATTTAATTTAATTAGCATCTTTCTAAAATATACTCTAAATTATCATTTGCAGAGTCATTTAAGTATATTATATCATCTAGCAATGTTTCTATATCTTGTGAACACTCTAAAGAGTCATCCTCATTGTCCACCTTTGACTAGTGAGAAATCCGAAGTACACAATATCTATATTTGAATATTCATTTAAAGAGGCTCTTGGAGGCTATTTTTTTAATCAAAATATCTATTCCTATAAATTAAAAACGATATATAAATAGTCTTTTGTGGTTGATCCAAACATTAAGCTCAATAGGAATGTGCCTAATCAAAATTTAAAAGGTGTATAAAGACTAGATCAATGACGTGGCATGCACGTCCAAGCGTGCAAGGAGGGGTGCGTGTAGCGTGCGCCGCGGCGAGAGGGCCGTGACTCCGTGAGGCCATGGCGGATGCTCGTTTTTTTGGCACGCGTTCGGCCGCCACCCGAGCTTGGCCTTATTGACGTGGCGTCGTCCAAGGCAATGCGTGTCTCGGGAAGCAAGCCAGCAGGTAAGTGGAGAGGTTGGGCCGAGGCCCGAAGGAGAGTTGGTCGAGCCATCCGAATTTTTTGTTTTTTGGCCCTTTTTTTGAAAGATTTTCACAAATCTGCCCCTAGAGGTATGCTTTCAAAATCTGGACCCTCATCTCAGCGCCGTTGTAACTGGCGTCGAGATTACATGTCTCGGCGCCAGAACCTTTGACGCCAAGGTTCTAGGCTGACGTAGAGGTCGATGCAGATGTGGCGGTGACATGGCAACCACCATGGCGCCAAGGTCATTGGTGCCAAGCATGGTGTCAACGTCATTGGCTCCGAGCTTGGCTCCGAGATCTATGGCGCCGTGGTAGTGTTTTAAACCAGCACCCACCCTTCCTTCCCGAGGCTTGTTCCTTTTCTTCCTCCCCCCTCTCGGGTTTTTTCTCTCCCCACTTCGTCCTACCTCATGAATCGACATATTGGACCATGGAAACTTGGATTTGATCCGTAGATCTTTGAGAGCAAGGTATCCTCTCTCCCCTCCTAGTTTTTTTTCGCATTGATTCGATATATATTAGTCATATTTTTCAACCTAAGAATCGTCATTACTTAGGGTTTCATGCACTTTTTAATATTTGGATGTATTATACAACCGTAGGATGACAAGGCGTGGAAAAGCTAGCAAACCAAGGTAACCTCAGCGCCTCTTAGGATATTATGTGTTCATTGTTGTGCATCAAATGGAAAACCCTAGGTTTAGGGTTTAATGTTATTTGCTTTCGGTTCTTAGAACAAAATTGGTTGAATTGTAGTTATGGCCGGATGACCGGAAATGCCTTCGACCCATTGCCTCTGCCTAGTGGTGTTCCAGTGCCCATATGCTGGTGCGGTAATCCTTGCAAGGTAGAGAAGTCCGATGAAGAGGACACATATAGGCAGAGGTACCGGATGTGTGCCAATTTTGCGTTTGAGCCTACACTTCGTCAGCGCCACATTAACAAGATGGTGAGAAATTGATGTTGTGTAATAATTATTTTGTGTCATATGAAGTCTTGCATGATTTATTTGTTTTGTAACAATTGCATTTGTTGCAGACCCCTCCACCGCTCTATAATTTTGAGCAGTAGATCGACACTGAGATCAAGCCGGAAGACAATGAGTGGATGCAGAAACTGTTGTGGTGGGAGGCAGAGGATAAGGAGATGATGGAGAAGAGACGCAGAGATTAGGCTACAGAAAAGGAGCACAAGGAGAGAAGAAAAGTAGGCGTGTTGCTATGTATAGGGAGGAGAGGAAGAAAAAGCTTGAGCGTGCGCGCCGAGCGAAGGCAGCGATGGAGGAGAATCCCGTTGCCCTGAGGAAGAAAAAGTGGCATCGTTGCACTCAGTAGTCTGCATGACTTGTTTAACACCCTAGTGTTAAGCAATGCATTTGGCATTTGCATTTCATGAGCACAAGCATCATCTAAGTATTCATGAACATGAGCATATGAAATTTCATCTCATTCTTTGTACATTATCACATGTGATGATTGATTATATATATGCATATGCTTGTGATCATGTGTGACCAATGCAAAAGTTGGTTGTGAGGTCACAACAACACCTTAGATACATCTAGGATAATAAATGGAAAAATGCTTATATTCATGACATGAACTAATTTTGCTTCTAAGTGTTGGTTTACTTGGTAATGTCATTTTCATGATGCTAGTTTGACCAAAGTTGAACAGTAGTTTAGAGTATTTGCATGGCTGTGTGACCTAAATAAAAGTTGTAGTTCACATCATGGGTAACAAACTTTGTTTAAGGGTCATGAGCTGAATCAGTGTCTAACATGGTCAAATAGAGCTCACAAGTATCAATAAAATGTTGTTTTGTGACTTAAAATTTTTCTAAGTGTAGAATGTTGATTTCAGTTTCAATGTAGCCCACTTTAGAGCTTTGTAGTTTGAAAACTATGGCGATTTAGACAAAACTCCTTTAATCAATCTTGTAGTACTCGTGTAGCTCTACACTTTGTATTAATGAAGTTTTCACCAACTCACCACGGATTAGGAGCTTTGATCGTTTGAAGATGTGCTGTCAGTCGCCTAAATCGGACTTGGCCGATTCAAATTTTAGCCGCGTCGTGGCCGACCGGCGCAGGTCGCGCGCGTAGTGTGGTGGCTGCCTACCGGCGATGGTCTCACCAGTCAGGCCGGCCCGGGTAGAAAAAGTGCGCCGATCCCTCCCGCTCTCTATCATGCGCTCACTCCCTCTACCTCGCCTCTCTCGCTTGCCCTCACGCTCGCCAAAGCAAGCGGAGCACCATAGCAGTGTCACCGTCGTGCCTCCATCGACAGCGCTCGCTGTTCGCGACGCCCCGATGCTCAATCCTTTGCACCCACAGCTCCGCCATCACCTCCTCCACCTCACCAACCCACCATTGCCTTAGCTCCAACCAAGGTAAAGGCCTACGGCCCGTTGCCGTTGCCGCCATGGCCACGAAGCACCACCGAGCTCCGAGCTCACCGTGGCTAGCCCTATCCACCGTTCCTCCTACCTCTCTCTCTCTTGGTTCATCTTCGCTGTAAACCCTAGAAGCCATAGCCACCGCTCGTAAAGCCGCTATCGCATCGTCGGTGCCAGAAAATGAGCCGCACCGCCGTGAGCCGAGAGCCATGCTTGCTGGCGAGGTAGCTCTGGTGATCCTCCGAGCAAACCTAGGATACCAGTAGATGCGCGTGATGATGGGGAACACAACGACAGTGACCTCATCTTCGGTGACCTCGCCGTCGGAGAGTTCCCGCCGGTCATAGCACCGCCTCTGCTCTGTGCGTCTGTCAAGTGGGGCTGGTTTGACCGTGGGCCCCTGCTGTTAGTCGCAGTGGGTGTATAGACTGGGTGCACCTAACTGTAGCGCCCGAGTAAATTTGATTTTCTTTATTTATTTCATAGATTTTGTTGCTAACTTGCAAAAAATATATCTAGAGCTAGGAGTATCCAAATGGGGTGAACCAAATTTTGTTGGATTCATCTTGAAGTGTACTATTTGATAAAAATATGAAATCTACTGCTTAGGGTATTTTTCTAGGAGAATTAAATTGATCAAGTTGAGTGCTTTTGAATTAGTTTATATCTTGTAAATTGCATATCTTGAGCTAGGAAAGTGCAAAAATTGTGATTCCAATTGTGCTGGTCTTGTATTGACATGCTCTAGCTAGGAAAATATTAAACCTACAGTAAGCATAATTTAAAAATGGTTTTCCTATTTAATCTTAATTAATTGCTAGTTTCTAGTGAAATTAAATAGGACAAAAATACTTAACATATCATCATGCAAATTTTTACACAGTATTCTTGTGCTAGGAGAAAAATAAGAAAAATATTAAATCTGTTGTTGGACACTTTTCACTATGCTAAACTATTTTTGCAGAAAGAATCATATGTAACTTGTCATATGTAGGCTACTGTAATTTTCTCAGAATTTATTGAGCACCGAAAATATTCATCCTGTAAATCACCTTATTCCATGAGGAAATTAATAAATGAATATAAATAAATTAGTTAGGCTTAACCATGATGTTTTATGTGGTGCTTGGGATGCATATGATCTGTTGATGTTATTGGTTAAGCTTAGAAGTAATTGGTTATAGGCAGCTAGTTAATTATTACTTTATAATTCAAGTAGATTGCTGCATGTATAGTTTATGTTGTGGTAATAATTTAATGATGATAATAACTTTTTCTGTGGAACTTGATAATAACAAAGTTGTATATAACTTACTTATCTACCTTGTGTTAAATTTTCATAGTCATAGGCCTTATGGTTTAAGAATTTTGGCTGATAGAAGTCTGCTGTCAGAAATGCTGGCTCTCTGGACTAATCCTAAATATTGAATTGTTTGACCTAGATAACCGCTGAATCACATTAAGATGATTAAAATAAAGTTGTAAGTAATTTCATAATCTTTCCATGAAGTTCACAACCATATTATTTGGATATGTATAACTTCAACTATGGTCAAAACAAGTGGCTGCTGTCTTGTAGTCCAGAAAATGTTTTACGTAATTGTTTGTTTAGTTACTAGAGAAGAGATATGCACCTACTCAGTAAAAGAAAATGTAACTTGTTATCACCTTAATACAATGCTATTGAGAACACTTATGAGGATGCATTCATCACATCATATCACATTATACAAGTCATTATATATGCATCCATGATATCTTATTTCATGCTCATGCATATAGGATCGTCCGAGGGGATCACTCTCTTGGAATTCAACAAAGGGCTAGAGGAACAACAGGAGGCACCCCAGCCCGTAGCTCCAGAAGGCGAGGAGCAAGCTCTTGAGGACCTACCCGAGTGCTTGGATTATCAGCCAACTTCTTTTCTCAAAGGCAAGCCCCGGAGCATTTTAAGCCTCCCATATTTTACAAAATATCACTTGAGTCATTTTATGTTTGATGCATTAGGTTATAAGAGTTAATTGAAAACACTTGATGCATAGCATCACCTTGTCCAGATATATATACCTTTAACCCTGTGTAGGTCCAGGATCGAATATATGTTTAACCATGCTTAGACCGATAGAAGTCGGGTGATTTCCTGTCACCTGCGAGATATAGGTGGATACCGAAGCGCGGTTGGCTATATTTGCTATTGTGAAAAAGAACCATGGGGTAATGTAACTGGAGGTCGGACAGAGTCTATGGGTAGGTTGACTCATGTGATTCCATCTATATCGATTAACTACCATACCATTGTTGGAAATTTTATCGAGATTGAATGCATGCCTCTCATTTAGCTGGCCAGAGAACTCGTTCCGACCGTGAAGACGAGTAGCTCAACTTAGGACAGGCCCCATTCTGTGAAAGTGCGCGCTCTGGATGGGAGTAAAAATGTGTGGGGAGCCAGACGTGAGCCCAAGGGCAGGGTGGTCCTGATCGTCCTGGCAACTGGTCGTCCCTGATTGTGCGGTGCTGATTGAACCCGTGAAATATGTACCTGAGTTGTACCAAAGGTGACCTAAGGTGACCGTTGATCTGGTCTACCTGGGTTTGTGTTAGGAATAAATTCCTAGCTGGTTGAAATCGATTCGAATCGCCGTCTCTCCTAGACAGTGAGAAACTTGGATAGCTCCAACATCGTAGTAACTAGATTATGGAATGATGGTTATGGTGAAGTTGGAACTTTTACACCGGCTATGGTTACTACTGTATGCTACTAAATGATATACCACATGTTTGGCATAGATTAGTTGCTAATCTAGAGATGATTAGCTATAATTAATTAGATGACCGAATTATAACTGTATACTTAAATTGGTAAGCTTTTTATGCAAAATGTTGTCAAGCTAGCTCCACTTATACAGCCTTACATAATCCTTGGAGTCACTTTCTTTTTGGTTTATGACGGGTAAGTCTAGCTGAGTACCTTCTCGTACTCAGGGTTTATTTCCCATTGTTGTAGATAATATGATGTATCATGGCTACTGTAGGAACTGCTTTTGTCCCACCGTGGACAAGGAGTAGGGCCCTGGGCAAGGCGTTTCTCGTTAATCTCTCTCTTATGCTTTTGTGGAATTGCGATCATGAGCTGGCACCGTATTTGAACAATGATGGAGACGTTGGTTTCAAACTCTATTTGCTCCCGCTACTATTTTATCTGAACTTGGTTTATAATAACTTTTAATCGTACTTTGATGTATGGAACTGTATTTGTGAACTTTATGTAACGTGTGACATGTATGTTGAATCATGTACAATCTTGGTTGTATGTTGGTTGAATCGAGACCCTTCGTGGTACTCGATGGACTACCGGGTTTATATGGGCTCAAGTATGACAGTGCGACCGCTTGCGGGCTGCTATTGTACTTGTGCTCTTATAAATTGGACGGTTTTGCTACAACTTGCTAGTTCTATGGTTTATTCATGAATATTGTTGTCTAGTCTTAGACTTTGCATTGTGTTGTCATGTAATGCACTTTAAGTATGGACGTACTTAGGGTATGTTCTGCGTTATTTAGTTCGTCAGCATGTACTTCTATTGTTATTTGTGGTCATAATATTTAGTTTAATATTGCGGAGGTAGTGAAACGAGTTCACGTAGTGCAAATAAAACATAATGAAGTAGTGCATTACATAATTCAGCACGCACAACACATGAAATGGCATGTGAGAACATGTACCAAACTAGGGTACATAGGTCCTAGACTAAACCTAACATGCCTTAGGCAATTGAAGCGAACAACAAGCACACGAAATGACATATGAGAATATGTACCAAACAAGGGTACATAGGTCCTTTGACTAAACCTAACATGCCTTAGGTAATTAAAGCAAACAACAAACACATGGATATCGCATGTTAATAAGATAGGTTCGTCCTAATAGTGTGGCCACATAGCAAATTGTACAAATTGTATTGCACCTTCTCCACAGTAGCCTCCCATTGTTGTTGTTGGTGGTGGTGGGGGGGGGTAGCGGCGGAGGCCCCTTGTTCTTGTAATTAGGGCAGGTGCAATATGGATCATTGCAGAGTGCCTTCTGTAAACCTACACCATTATTGTTGTCGTCATCTTTGTCTTCCTTGTAAACACTACCAAGTTCCATTTCTAGATCGAAGATATGGTCCTGCAGGTAGTAGATGTACTGCTCATGCGGATAAATTGGTCTAGGATCGACCCACCTAGTGAACCCAAAGTTTTCTTCGAACTCGGAAGACTGCAATTAGTATGTCTTATAAGTTGTAGTGCAATCGAGAAACATATTTAACAAACAAATAGTAATAGCAATTACCCATGCTCACTAGCATTTGAAGAAGCGACGAGCTCCATCCATCCCCTTAGTGAGCATCTGCACTAAGCAGTCCTCACCATGTATGCATTTTGGCTAATCTTCTTTCCGGTTATCGTATCCTATAAGGGGACACTCTTTGGTGAAATCACTCTTGCTCTCAAGGGGAAAATGATACACTGCTTCCTTAAAGAAATCAGGGCAAAGAGACCCCTCTCACACAATGGGAGTTCCCTTTGTCCCCCTTTCCTTTGCCTTCCTCTAGACAACCCTCCAGACATTCTTACTCCAATGAAACAAAATACTCGTTTGAAGTGAGTAGCAACGTATGTAGCACTGCGTATATATAGGCAGCCCAAGATTTAGTAGCCGTTGTATTATGGCATAAATGCTCCTGAAAAGCCTACTAGTTATCACTAAAAAGTCTATTTCGAAGGACACTGAGAAAGCCTAGATTTGATTACTGAAAAACCTATTTGAAAACTCAACTGAAAAGGCTAGATTCCAGCGATCAATCAATTCATCTGTAAAAGTCTATGTATGATACGACAGTGACATGATAAATCACTGAAAAGGCTAGATGCTATAGGTGTACTGCATAAATATACTTCAGCCTTAAAATTTTGACAGAGTTTCCCCTGTTTTTTGATTCAGTCCTTACACAAATATGACATGAATATATGGCCACAATACAACATGTACAGATACACAAATATATGCCACATTTATCTCAAACCATATCCATGAGCATATTAAAAGTCCATAGAGTTCATAATAATCCATAAAGTCCATAGTAGTTCATGCAGTCCATAATAATAGTCCACACAGTCCACAATAGTTCATAATGAAAGTCCACAAAGTCCATAATAGTCCATAATAACATCTACCATAAACTCTACCACAAGCCCTCACTGCCTCCTATTCTTACCCTTACCCTTGTGACCAAGAGCGTCGGTACCTGGATTCAAAGGGTCAGGTGGACGGCGTCGCCTAGTGCCTACAGGCTGTGTAGGTTGAGTCGAGGGAGCATTCTGTAGCTAAGACGGTCCAAGCTCCTTGTGCCTCTGGTCCACCTCATCATCATCCTCGTCCTCATCCTTGTACGCAATGCCTATGGACCCTGTAGGTGCTTGGCTAGACGAACCTAAGCCTCCTCTGCCTACGGAAGGAACGTGCATGTCTTGCGTCGTGGCTGTCCTAGAACCACAACGAGCAGTTGCACATCATAGCCGACGTGATAGTCTCTGTTGTACAAAATCATGTTAACTAAAAGAATTTAACGTATTAATATTACACTTGAAAGAATTTTTAGAATCTTACGTCTAGAAAGCTACACGTGTCGTCGTCCCTGACTCTCGAACGAAAGCGCTTAATGTCTTCAACCAAGCATTTGAGGGTGTTGCCCTGCAACAAAGTTCTCAGTTAGATTGTATTGGTATGCAACTCAACATAGAAAAATAAGACAATTGACTTACCACTCTGTCCAAGATTGGTCCTGCCTCCACCTGCCTTCCTACACGAGTAGTTTGGTCATACGCCGTGTCTTCGTCATCGGAGGAATCGATGTCGGCATAGTCATCTTCTGTCCATTGTAGCCTCAGCCTGCAATGTGTCGCGCCTTGGTACCAAGCTCCAACTTTTTCTGCATTTGATGCGGTTCTGACCTGCTCCAACTTTTTCTAAAAGTACTTGTCCTCAAGCTGTCGAGAAGCCTCCTAGAATAGATCAAAGTTATCCTTCACACCATCCTTCCGGAGTAGATTCTCGGCAAGGTGCCGAGTACACCAACGATGGTGCAAAGGTGAATGCCCCTCTATCTGCTCTCGCATGGCATTAAGTATGCCCTGGAGCCTATCAGATATGACGCCAACCTTCCTGCCAGGCCCAACCACATGTATCCGGACTAGCCTCAAGAACCATCCTCAACTGTCATTGTTCTCCTTCTCAACCAAAGCAAATGCCAAAGGAACCAACTTATTGTTCGTGTCATAGGATATGTCTATAAGAAGTGTGCCCTAATATTTGCTAATCAAGAACGTACCATCAATAGAGAAGATGGGACGACAGTGCCTAAAGGCCTCGACACACTGAGGAAAGCACCAGAAAGCACGGAAGAATATCTGTCTCCCAACCTTCCATGCATTTGGTTTTGGGATGTACTCGTAATGCATGCCGGGATTCACCACTTTGATTGCATTGAAAAGTACTGGCAGCTGCTCATACCCATCCTCCTAGTCCCCATATATCATCTTCCACGCTTGCTACTTAGCCCTCCAAGCTTTACCATAAGTTATCACATAACCTCCATACAACACCTCAACGGTCCTGATAATTGTCCTAACCTTTATGTTGGGTTCTTCCTGCAATATTCCCATCAACTGCTTGGCAATGAGGGTAGATGTCAACTACCGATGCTTCAGTGTGAGCACATGGTCAGCACAATTGTGTAGCACGACAACTTTTGTGATTTTCCACTTTCCGGTGACCTTTTGCTTCCTTGCACAAACCCTTCATGGGCAGCGTTCCTTGTCGCACACAACTATGTAACGGCGCTTCGCATATGAATGCAAGACCTTGTAAGGTCCCTTTCATATCACTGCAAATGCCTGCAACCACCTCTTCAAAGCAGGGAGGTCCTTGAATACCCTACCCTTCTCAATTACCATGTTAGGGTCGGCCTCAGGAGCTTCTAGCAGCTCATCATCACGTCCTTCCGCACACGCCTACTCGGAATGAGCAAGATCGCTGAACTTGTGAACTCTTGGATCACGACGACCGGGAAAGATATGCCTCAGCATCTCAATGTCACTCTCCGTCAGCTCTCCAACAGGACGATCATCATCAGAATCAAGAGCCATTGCCATCTCATATGGCTTCGAATCATTCATAATTTCAACACTATTGGAGCCACGGAATCCATCTCCACAGTGCACTTGCGGAGCAATAGGGGGCACATCCACATTGTCAGGAATGTCTCCTACAACATAAGTAGAAATACGAGGAAAGAATGAGAAAAATGGATGTAAGGAAGGGGTAAGCTCCCAATAACGATGCGGATAAGACACTTACTCGGATGATTCTGTGTCAAAGGGATCTCATGAGGCGGATCTGCCACAACATCATGAGTCCGACAAGCATCTCCAACTACCTCATTGGGGGCAGATTGGGCATAGGGAACCGTAGGCGCAACCTCCACATCCATATCAGGTTCCGGGATGGGAGGGTCAAAGTGTGCCTGCTGACCCATTTCTGGGGAAAACCCATGAGGGATGCGATCAAGTACCACACGACACACAACCACATCCAAACTTTGGAACTGGCTCTTCATAACCGATCTCACATAGTTTTCCCACTGATCCGCACACCCAATTGGGATCATCTTCCTTAGGATGTTGGGAGGAGAACCTAGGTGAAGTACACCCTCAAATGTAGCTCCTCCTGAGCCCTTGCAACCAACTTACTAAATGAAGGCTTCTCATTGAATAACACAGGCACGCTTTGCATGTCAACAAACTCAACATATCTATAGCGATCTCTTTCCATGGTGCCTCCATGATATATGCTCACTAGGTTGTCCATCTAGTAGTTCAAACAAAAATTGAAATACAGTTCGTTTAATCCAAAGTAGCTGTTATATAGTACCTATCTAATACATACTAACCAACTACACCCTAAGTATATAAATACAATCTATTAACTACATAGCTAAATCCTACCTAAATAACTATGTCACTAGCTATCTAACTATATTTATCTCACTAACTAAATCAAGTAGCTATCTAATAACTATATCTATGTACCCATGTCACTAGCTATCTAACTATATTTATCTAACTATATCTATCTCACTAACTAAATCAACTACCTACATCATCAAATTTACTAGAAACTACCAAATAATCAAGGGAAAACGGTGTTTTTGCCCCCGTCTAGAAGCTCAATTGTAATTTTACCCTTAGTTTTTGAACTTTGTGATTTTACCCCAGTTATTTTGAAACAAAGGAGTCGTTTGCCCCTGGTTTGGATGTCCGTTATTTAAAGGCTGATTAAACGATTATAAAAAAACAAAACACATAAAATCAGATACGAAATGACTGAAATGCCCCTTCCTCTTCATTCTTATCCACTCGTTCTCTTCGCCGCTATGTGCTCGCGACAGCGAGTCCGGCTTCTCTTCCCCGACGCAGACAGGTGAGGCCTCCCCGGTGCGGGATCTAGCGAAGTCCCTCCCCAGCGTGGATCTAGCGAAGCCCCTCCCGATGCAGGGAGGCGAGCCCTTCCCGACGCAGATCCGGTGCAGGCAGGCGAGCCCTCTCGTGTGGCTTCTCTCCCTGGCCCGCCGCTCGGACGAGGCCCCTTCCCGACGCGGATCCGGCATCCCTCCCTGGCCCGCCACTCGGACGAGTCTCCCACGCGCGATGCTGGTGCGGCGGCAGCAAATAGAGGGCAGGGCAGGGGCCGGTGGCGAGGCGTGGTGCAAGGAGGGCGCCACGGTCTCGTGCGGGACTGGCCGTGGCTCCCGGCGGAGCCTGGCCACGGCTACCGGTGGCGCCTGGCAGTGGGTCTCTGTGCCGCCTCCTCCCCACCTTCCTCCGCTCCTCCTCCCCACGCAGGCTCCCGTGCCTAGACCGCAGAAGTAGAGGAAGGTGGAGGCGTCGCGTTCGGATGGCGCCGTCGACTCGGTGGTCGTGCTGGTGCTACCTACGACCCAGAGCTGTCGCCGTCCTACGCCTGCGCACGCGCCGACGGCGAGGAGCCACCACGGGGCCGACCTGCCGGCTCGTGCACGCGGCTATGAGCCTGCTTCGGCGAGCTGCGCCCCCTTGCCTTCCCCGCGGCTGTGCCAGTGCCTAGGACCGCCGCTGTTTTTCTTGATGCCGCGGACCACCGCCGTTGCCAACTTCCCGCTGCCAAGAACCGGCCAACCGAGTTCGCGACGTCGCCCTGGTGCTGTAGAGCCGTCCTGCTCGCGCTTTCGTGGACTGGAGCACGAGATCGAGAGCTACCCGTGCGATATCCACGCGGCTCCCCAGGCGGCATTCGCGTCCTCGGCATGGCGCACAGGCGGCCCGACCCCGCTCCCCGCGCGCCCCGTCCCCGTACCCCCAGCGGCCACAGCCTGACCCTACGCCCCGGCGGCTAGGCCCCAGCACCGCATCTCCGGTGGCCGCACCATGGCCAGACGGTAGACCCCGCGCCACGCGCAACCGAGCCTCGACCAGACAGGGGCAAAATTGCAATTAGGCATAATAAACAAGGGGCAAAATCACATGGGCATTCATGTCCTTTTGTACAAAGTTTAACACCGTTAGGAGTGGATGACGGAGCAGGGGCAAACTGGTGCTTCGTTTTAAAATCATAGGGGTAAATTCACAAAGTCAAAAAAATAGGGGCAAAATCACAGTTTCAACACAAAACAAGGGTACAAACGCAAGAGCCCCAATAATCAAAGTAGCACTACAATTCAAGCTAACTAAGTACTTACATTACATATTCAAAAATTTTACTTGTCCAAGTCAATGCAACAAATAGAGCACACGACGTTGGATGCGAACAGAGCTCTGGCGGTTGTTGCGGCCATATAGCAGGACACCAGCCCCTCCCCTACGGGTGAGGAGGGGCAGGCTTGTGGACGTCAGAGTAGGGGCTGGGGTCGTGGCCGTGCGGAGTAGGCCAGGGACGTGACGCGGACGCGGACGCCGTTACCGGAGTAGGACGGGGACGCGGAGGACAGGATCGAGGGCGAGGTCACGGCGCGCTGGGAGCAGGGGCCGTGTCGCGGCCAGGGTCACCGGAGGGCGCGCCTATGCGCGTGGCGGACACGGCGAGCCGGGACGGACGAGGCGGCGCGAGCGGGCTGGGGCCGTCGGCGGCTGGAATGGCGGGCTGGCGCGGGTGCGGGACGGCCGGGGCTCCGCGCGGCGGCGGGCGCGGCAGCGGTGGCGGCGCCCTGGCTTGGGAGACAGAGGAAGAGGACGCGAGCGAGCGGTAGAGAGAGAGGATGAGACAAAGGAAGGGAGGGCCCATACGTAAGACAGGGTATGGCGCCATGATCTTGGCGTCAAGCTCGACGCTAAGATCTACGACGCCAAGGTGGCCGCCAAGTCACCGCCACATCTGCGTCGACACATATGTCAGCCCAAGACCTAGGCGGCAACCCTTCTGGCACCGAGACGTGTAAGCTCGGTGCCAATTACGACGGTGCCGAGATGGGGGTCCAGATTTTGAAAGCATACCTCCAGAGGCAGATTTGTGAAAATCTTTGAAAAAAATGGGCCAAAAAAAACAAAAAAAATCGGTCGAGCCGTAAGGGAGGTTGGAGGGAGAGAGAGAGAGAGGGGGGAAGAAAAGTGTTGGCTGGCGTTATATGGGCCTGACCTCGTGGGAATCAGCCCAGGTGTCTTAGAAAGGGCAGGACCCTGAGATGGCCTCGAGCCGCTACGAATGCATATCGCTCACCTTGGCCATCGCCCCATCCCGGGCTGAGAGATGAGATCGATTGATGCGCCTTGTTTATTTGGTGGGCCGGTAGCAGGATTGCAGAGATGAGACTGGGCTGAGCAAATCAAATATGGCCAATGGTGAAACCAGCAATCCATGCCCTTTTTTATATAATGGAAATATATCCCGTTATTATGTTTGAAGTAGCCACTGCAATAAGGCTAGGGAAAAATACCTAGACAAATAATACGCAAGACATTAATAAGCACTAGTATACACTAAATTGAAACCAGCACTTACAGATTGCGTGCACACCATATTTCGCGGATTGTTCCGTAATGTTGAGTAATAATAAAGTAAGGCTTATAAAAAGTAGAACTTTTCCAAATTCCTCCGGTAAAAAAAACACAAGGCTAGCTAGATCGAGTAGAGTTAAAAAAAACAATTACAACTTCTCCAAATTTCCACGGAAACAAAAACACAAGGAAACGTCCTCTTCTTAGATTTCTACCTACTAGGTAGCAAATTTCAATCAAAGAACCAAGAACGAAACCACACGCGGCTAAATAACTGGGAACTTGGAAGTGTCACGATTAACGACGACGTGTTGAACCAATCAGCCAATAATGTGTTGTGGCAGGCACATCATGGGGTGTGCGTCGTCGAATTGAAGCTTGCTAGCTGCTAACGCACGATGCCGCATGGCCGCAGCAGCTGGTAACTACCACTTGGATAGTTACAGCTCGTAACGTCTATCCTCCTCTCTAGAAAACCCAAAAAGCTAGCTGACGTTGATATATGATATAGTATTAAAAAGTTATAGTTATCAATCAGATCTATAAATTTATAGTTGATAAGTTTTTTTTATCCAAAATCATTTAAAGTTTTAAATAATCTTTTATTTTCTTATAAATTCCGAACCAAAGTCGTTTGAAAATTCTAAATTTGAAATTTAGAAATCTAATAAAATAAAACTAATATTGATGACTCTAAATGATTTTAGATAAAAAAAAGATTATCAACTATGAAATTATACAACAACTTATTTTTAGACCATGTCAACATCCAATGTCATTTGAAAATCCTAAATTCAAATTTTTTTGGTGTTCTAAATAATTTTAAATAAAAAAAACTAGCCATCTACAACTTGTAGATCACGTTGGGCTCTATAATTTTGATATGAAATTTAATATTATCCAACTACATGTGCAAAAGTTATAAGTGCTGTGTGGTATAACAGCTAGAGACATAATGGTCGCTTTTTAATTTCTCGCTCACGTCCACTCATAGAAAATATTGTATATTTTGATAGTCATATCATAGGCTATCATCTGCGCAGTGAATTCGTCGCCCCTGGTTCGACAAAACATTGACGTTGAGGCGATTTCGAGAAAACATTGACGTTGGAGATGGGTTGACCGAGCAAACAAGTCAGACGTCGTGAATTCGTCACCCTGGTTGCATTGATTGGCCAAAGCATGCATGCGATGTCCGTATAAGAACGATCGAGGAGGGTCGATCATCGATGCTGTTGACAAATCATGCACTTGTGTCAATTTCATGAACGAAACGCGGTGAACGATCACGATCACGGTATATATAACCTTAGGATATGTAATAATATAGTACTAGATGCACATCATGACGCAGACCAGGAAGACTTTTGATTATCGCCTCGTTTGTATGTATTTGAAAAAGTACAACAGGGAAGTAACGTGTACAGAACCGATGTGTTCATGTGTGTACACCCGTACATACGTAGCGCTTATTCCTTGTACCAACAACACTTGCGTTGACATCAGAGAGCAAGAAATACGAGGACGTACTCCTAGTACTAACCTTGAGGTTCAGGATAATAATGCACGCACAGGAACAACAAGACTTGTTTACTCAGACAGGAGGCAGGAGCACACAGACGTCATGCAGACGCGTGCACGAGCGTCAGCAGCGCGTGGGACCCGGTCCGGTTCGGGCGTCTGCCACCAAAAGACACGGCCGGGCCCCTCTCTCTCTCTGTCGCCATCGGCTGCCTGCCCGGCAATGATGGATGTGACCGTCGTTGCCACCCACTACCTTCCAGAATCCAGAGTTCCATCTCCTGGGGACGACGCAACGCCAACGCCATCGCTCCGTCGTCCCACGCCCACGAAGCTGATGCGGCTCCATCCGGTCCCTCCGAGATCCTTCCCTTCCTGCTGCGACGGTTCCACGCGCGAGCGTCCGGCGACCTGGGCGTCGCCGTCGTCACCGTGCCAGCGAGGAGGATGACAGTTGACACAGGTTAGGGTTTTTTTTTTTTTTGAACCAGTTGACAGGTTAGTGAAACGCTAGCGGTGCACTCTGGATCGGCAACCGTGCACTACCTGCATTTGCATGCCTGCCTACCGTGCGCAGTGCTCACTCACATACGACGCGTAGTATGTGTATGTATAATGTAGCGGAGCAAGTGTTTGGAAACTCTTGAAAAATCTCAGCATTTTTAGGGTTGACAAACGGGGTGCGGTGGGGCATGCAAAACCCAACGACATGATTCGGTCTATAAGTTCTTGCAACATCACGGAAAGACAATTAAACGGATAACTTATACAGTTATTAAACAACCTTTTGAAACCCCTTTTTATCCTCCTTGTGTTTTCATTCATATGCTACAGTTGTCGGAGGCTCGGAGCATCGTGGATGGAGCCTCTTTAAACAGATCCTTATTAATATAAACAGAAACATAACTCTTATGCTCGGAGGAGTGAAGGGATACACGAAGAACTTGATGCAAATTTGGAAGAGAGAGAGTTTCGCACTTTGATATCAGGTATGTAGATTTTAAAAATGCGATAGAAAGAGCGCACGAAGATACATACATAAAGATTGCACTTGTAGGACCTGCCACACAAGCCAATAGATAGTAGATAAATTTTGAACTTATGAATTATAGTCTTTTGAGAGAGAGAGAGAGAGAGACTATGACTATATTCTTATATTATTGGGTCCGTTCGCTTCAACTTCTTGCCGCGGCGGCAGCAGCAGTTGCTGCAAATGAGTACATATCTCTCGGCTGTTCCACCCATGCATTTGTACCATCAGCATCATAGAAGCTCCACCCTAGCCCTTTTTCTCCCAACCATATGGCGTCAACCGTGATAGACTAACGTAATCATATCTCGTCCCATGCTATCATCCCTTTATCACCCTTCTTATCTCTGTAATCTATATCTATACTTAATAATAAAGAGACAAAATTTTCGGCTATTTTTTTCGTCCATCCATTTTTTTTGTTCGTCTCCCTCTAACTACCGGACAATGGAGAATTTCTTCTGTCCAGACTTATATATATAAACAGTCTGAAGGTAATAAGGATAGATAGAAATCCTAATCCAAATATATCTCTCCGATCCTAAATCTGAATAGGAATTTTAATTCAAATAGAAAAAGAATCTCCTACAACTAAAAAGAAAGAAAGTAAGACTACCGTTTCGTGTGACAATCGTCGCTCCATCGGTCCGCCCATCCCCTTGCTATACCGCGCGTCTCCCTTGCAACGAAAGAAACCTCGCTCCGCGCCATCGCCGCACGCGCCCCCTATGCCCGTCTCCCTTCCAAGGAAAGAAACGTCACTCCGGGAAGAAAACAAAACCCGCTCCCGTGATTCTGGCCACGCCGCCACCACACGCGCACCATCGTCGCCCGCGCCCGCCCGCATCTGGGCAGGCCGTCGGCGTCCGCGTAGAGCTGGGGAACCCCCGTCCGCGTAGAGCTGGGGAACCTGCATGGGGGCACGGGGTCTCGGCGACTGCGACGGGGAGCGACACGACCGCGAAGGCGGCCTCGATCTAGCAGCGGCAGCACCCCCGGGCCCCGATGTCCATGACGGACGTGGAGGCCAAGGTCGAGGGACGGGAATAGCGAGCACCTCCGGCGCCGACCAAGGTCTGTCTGTCAACCGGAGCACGGAGGTAGGCTCCACGGCTATACGCAGGTCAGCACCGGACCACAAATTAGTTGATTTGAATCTTACAAGAAACGGAAATTAGCTCTGTAAACAAAACAAGGACATTAGCCACTTCTCATTTGTTTTCATTCTTTTGACATACAGAGGTAACGATGGTGAGCCAAGATTGGTTGTGAGGAGAGCAGTTCAAAGCTGTCAATTCGAAGATACTTATGCTGTCTGTGTCTGATGTGGCAGGTCTATACAACCATACAGCTCTTTGCAAGTTCATAATTCTTCGGTTTCCCTTTCTCTCCCCCTGCGATACGATTAATTTATTTATGATTCGATTACCCTGGCACTGTCCCCGGCCGCGTTGCCTCCTTCATCGGCATGCACATGGATGTCGTCCCTGCCAACGGCAGCAGTGGGAAGGTCCGCGTGAATTTTCTGCTAATCGTGGCTATATTTTGTTTGGTTATCGTCGTTCTATACCCACCTTTATCGATTTTGCTTACCATCAGTTCATCACTGGTAACATGGCCGGGCGCTAAATTTCAGCATATTGTTGAATGCGATTGGATTTACTGACGTAAAATTTGCACAATTTTTCAGCGTTGTGATCATTAGTGGAGTGCTTCGCTAAATTTCAGCATATTGTTGAATGCGATTGGAGTTGCTTTAAGTTTTCCAGTTATTTAGTTCACAGATGGTTATAGAATGTCATTATTTTGTCTTCTTACTACAGGGTGTTGCTTAGTGTGTGGGCTATATATATTTGTATCACATCTGTGTGAAATCTCTGAATAATGAAAATAGTCTCATTTGCTATTGAAATAAAATTAGTGGAACTTTTCAGTCTCCTATTTCATATTAAATTGGTGCATGACAACATAGATTGCCTGGTTTGAACATTGTACAACTCGTGGAAGAGGTAATACTGCTAGGACAGCTATGGATCACGGCGTTGGTGGTGCGGAAATGGATGTGGACGAGCTGCACCTCCTACTCCGGCACTTTGGAGGGAATCAGCCGAGGTATGGAGATGGGTTTGGTGGTCAATCACTGTTGCGTGAGTAGTTCTCTATGAATTCTGGATTGTAACAAATTTTGGTCTGCTTCTGCTTATTTGCAGATGAGGGGGCAGCCATCCTGGCTGCCAAGCATGTGGAAGCAATGGCACAGGAAGCCACTGCGGTATGGAATCGGCACCACTGTTGGTCACAGCCCGGCACTGGCTGACACCCCGGCCGCCCAAACAATGTATAAGTCTTGGGTAGATGTTTTCCTGTATATGATATAGCTTTACATTCTTTCAGTTAACTCTTGTGGTCTATGAAAATGATAACTTCAGGTAGTTTTGGATGTGGGTTGCAGCACTGGTGTTCTTTCGATATTTTGTGCTTTTGCTGGTGCCACTCGTGTAAGTTTTTAGTTATTAGTTGCACACTTTGCATTTCTGATGATCTTATCAATGTAGGAAAACCGATGATTTTTTAATCCCGCACTCTATAGATGCTACTATATTGCTCGTATATGTGGAGGTGCAGATCATTCACCATTACTGATCTGCCTTTGCATCTTTATCATCAAGTAAGTAGGTAAGTTTCACGTTTCATACTTTAGATTTTGAACTTTCACTTTCTGCTACAGTGACTTTCTTTAGATAATCATTTCTTACTTGTCTTTAGTTATCTTATTTTATTGTTTGTTCAGTTCAAGCTTGCATAGAGTTCAAATTAATTTATTTAGCTATAGTCTTCGTCAGATTAGTTAACAATATTGTGGTCAAAGAAACAAGATGTTTTCTCAAGTTCAATTTCCTTTTCGATTCTGAAGTTTCAGACTTTGCAAGTGACTTTTCCACTTTTAAGTGATCGGCAATCAGGCATACCCACTGTTGGCTGCATTTGGATTGATGTTGCCTTTGTGACATATGAAGCTCTAGCGATCACTTATTTTTGTATCATAGCCAACCTGCAGAATGTAGTTGGATTTTGTATAAGGACCATTCTTCACTCTTCTATTTCAGCTAAGCTTAGGAAGCAATCTAGAAAGTCTTGACAAATTGGAAGTTATAGCATCACTAAATCAATACACCATAGGTGTTGCCTACAGAAAACAAGGCAAGGCTTTATAATTGAGTTAACTGAAAGTGGTGCGGAAAATTGCCACATTTGTTACATCTAAACTAAATAAATAGCATATAGTTGACAGTTGGAGTGAGATAAGAGGAGAATAGCATATAGTTGACAGTTTGAGTGATAAGAGGAGAATAGCATATAGTCCTATTTGTAATCAGTAGCATGATTTTTAAAGTGAGGTTCTTTTGGGGTAATTCATTGATTTAATTTATTGACTACAACTTGACCCAAAAGTTTTCTATTTGTTTATAGGCCTACATAATAAATGCGCTTGTTGATGAAGCCAAACGTCACATGAGTTCAAGAATTTGCTAAGAATCTTTGTGTCGCATCTTATAGATTTAGAGAACTAAATAATATTGAAATTATTTACATGCTTGTGACATGCACTTTGAATAGATGGTGGACATGAATTTAGTTTAATATAATAGTCATTTTATGCATTTTCATTGGTCAAATAGGTTCAAAATATGTGGATTGAGCAATGTTTGTCTGACATATTTGATTGCTTCATTTAGTTTGTAATATCGGAGACTTCTTGCCGATATAAAATATTATTTTAGCCGTATCACGGAAATGTCTATATAGTAGAGTTTGTGAGCCTGTGGTGCCGTGCTCTTAGTGACTGTTAATTTCACAAACTTTGCTTTTTGAATTAAATGTCAATTTAATGTCTTATAGTATTGTTATCTTATCGTGCGATCCATGTGTTTTTAGTACAAAAGTTTAGTTGTTCCGTAGCAATACACGGCACGCTACCTATATAAATAATGACACATGCTTGTTGGGAAATGGTACATGCGCCGCTCTACAACTAAAAAGAACAAAAATAAGACAATCAAATGGTGCGACAATTTTTGGGTCGTCGCTCTGCCTCTCCCCGTGCGATCCCGCGACACTCCCCAACGTGCGCCGGCAGGTGGAAGGGTGGGAAAAATAAAGAATAAGAAAGGATGCCTGACAAAATGTTTATTGTTTGATTTGATAGGTGTTCCTTTCAATAATTGTTACAAATACACATTGGTACCTTGCTGTTATAAACGCCGACAAATGTGAGGTTCAGGTGCTAGACTCTTTGGGCGAGATGTTCGAACGTGTTGACCTCAATAAAATTGTGGGTATTTCCTAACACAGCTATTTATACACATTTTATATTTTAGAAATGCTGATTAATTCGTTCTTCTATGAACAAATAGCGAGATGGATTGCGGAAGCAGATAGATTTCATATTGGAGGAGACAGGCCCGAAAGAGCACAGATGGCTAGATGTTGAGGTTGATACATGGCCGGTTAGGGAGATTTTCCGCGGCAAATTATTATAAACAGATGGGTACGTAAGAAATAATGGCATGTCATATAAGTTGAATTTTATGTGTCTTTGCCTTTTTATCTAATGTGAGCCTGAACCTCTATTAATGTTGTATATAGTTTTTCATGCGGTTTATTCTTAATAAACTTTATGGAGTATTGGACTAGGACGATTTGTCAGACGAATTCAATCAGGTAAACTATGCGTCTTACCACAAGTTATGAGTGTGCACTAGTGGTGGATTTTTAATTAATAATTAATTAGGTTGTACTATCGTGCAGGATGATATGAAAGAATTTAGATTGAAGCCTGCAACGATCTTGCTATCGCCATAGTTAAACAAACGAAAGAGTGTTCCATATCTTGATAGGGATGAAAATATTTCAGCCTAGGCATTCGGTTAAAACCGACGAATCGGTTCGGTTTGTTCGGCTCCTGTAAACTTCGGTTTGCAGAAATCAACAACCGATTGGTTTTCCACATAAACGAAAACCGACGAATTCGGTGTCGGTTTGCTCGGTTGTTTTTCGGTTCCACCGAACCAACCGAGGCAAACACCCAGAACAAACCAACCGAGGCAAACTCGATGTCCTGCTCAACTCGCGCTCGCAGTGCTAGAGCTGCTCGCGACGAGCATCGCAGACCGATTCGCCTTCTAGGTCCCGCTGCGCGCTTGCGCTTGCGCCGCCCGATTTCGGCGATTTGCACGCCAACAAGCGGCGTCGTCGCCTCAGCTGCCGATTCCTTTGAAGCGGCCCGCCATTATCGCCGCTACTTTGGCATCGCGCGGCGCCGCCGGCACTGAAGCCGCTTTCGCGCCGCCTCCGACTCAAAGGCTGGGCTAGGGTTACGAGTGCCGCCGACCCGCCAAATCCTTTGGTCGCCGGCTGCAATTACCGCTGCAACTTGCGTGGTGCGTGGATGGATGGATAGGGTTGGGACGAGTGAATGAGTGATCTGGTCGCGTCGCGGCGGTGGCTAGGGCTATACTCGTGTAACTTGGAGACTTGGAGTGTGGTGGGCCATTATTGGGCTAGGTTGTCGCTTCGCTCCGTGTCTTTGGCTCTTTGCTTCTTCGCTTTTATTTAGCTTTGTGTTGCTTGCTCTTTGAACGTTGCTCGGTTGCTCGGTGTTTCGGTTCGGTGGCACCCAAAAACCAAAACCGTGGCCGAACACCGAAGTTCACTGAACTAGAAACCAAACCGAAAACCGAAAAAACCGACAGTTCGGTTCAATTCGGTCTTGATTCGGTTCGATTCTTGGTTAAAAATGCCTGAGCCAAAAAATATTGGAAACCCAAACGACTATGCATAATAGAGAATCCAAAGATGGTTGATCTAAGTGTCCTTTAAAAAAAAGAAAATATTATGAGGAGGCTGAATGCTTAGTGGTTCAAGCGGGCACCCTCAACGCATACAAACTCGAATAAATTCCCACAAGTCCATACTAACCAAGACCCCGATGAGTTTTGGGCATTTGAGGCCATGAAAGACATGCCAATGAACAAGGAAGAGATGACTGAGTTACTGTGTGACTACGTCATGGCAATGCAGGATGAAGCGACGTTGAAGTAAGCTACATGCTTATTTTAATTACTTTATTTACTAATAATAGTGTGCTATCTTATATGACGAAAACCATCATATGTGTCTAATACTTTGTAGGAAGCCTTGGGTTAAAGGTTTTTATCCCTCCATGATTGCCATAAGTGTAGGACCTACAAGAGTTGTTAATGAACAATCGAGACATCTCTGAGAATTGTTTTAACTTAGGTGTCCGTTTCCAGGCAGCTCGAGAGTACAATACAATAAAAAATACAATAGTATTACGAAGCATCATATGAACCTGAGATTCTGTGTATGCACATTTTTAAAATTCTTATCGTGCTATATTATATTGTCTTATTTGTTGTTCTCCTAATTATATAAAGTAGGCCAAGTTATACTAATTCTGACTCTCGATATCCTTCTCTTCTAGAAAATGTGTGCTTTACCAAAAATGCCAGAATACCGTACAAAATACACTAAGAAAGAAATGGCTGTTGCGATTGGTGTATGTGAGGATATGTAATACAGCTTAGCATAATGCAGATATGTAAATCGTTTGCTCCTGCTTTTATTACTTGTTTTCTATATACTATTCTAAATGCTACAATGTTTGTAGTTTCTGCCATGGCTGCACGTTTGAAAATATATGCTTTATGTTTTCGATCAGAAGGAGAAGATGCTTATCATGATTGATCCTAGACCTATTGAAGACTGGTGTAAAAACACACCACCGCTGATGTATGTCAAGTACACTCTTAGATTTACCTTATAGTACACGGACGTAGTGAATGTACATATTCCTGGATGGAATGAGGATGTCTTCGAATGAAAATTCAGACGGAAGAAAACGTTGCAGAGGACATAGATGGGTAACTAATGCAAAGTCACTATGGTTTGCAATAATAATTCCTACGATTTAACTATTTCTATATATCGCTTATCGTGAATCTTACCACAGATATTTAAGTGAATATCTTATTCTACAGTATATGTCTACGTGGAATAGACCAAAAGCCACACATATTTATACGGTGAGTATAACACTTTGTTTTAAGTTTTTATGGAAGATTTTTCAAGAGACGTAGTATTACCCATATGACAGGCACTAATATTGACATATATACTCGAGCCTGTGTACAATATAGTATGGAGATGTGGCGGAACTTATTCGTGGATTTATTGGCGTACGAAAGAAATGGATATCGGAGATTTGTTCCTACCGATATAAAACATTATCTTAGGCGCATTACGGAAAGGTCTATAAAGTAGAGTTTGTAAGCCTGTGACGCCGCGCTCTCCGTGACTGTTAATTTCACAAACTTTGCTTTTTGGATTAACTGTAACTTTAACGTTGATATTTAATTTTTACAATATTGTTATCTTATCGTGCGATCCGTGTGTTTTTAGTAAAAAATATTAGCTATCCCGTACCAACACAAGGGCACGCTACCGAATAATAATATTATATCTATACCTTCTACAATAAAAATTTTCGTCCAACCATCTCCTCCGAGTTGGTCTCTCGGTTCCAAACTGCTTCCGATGCCGTGCAGATCACGATTTCATGGAAAGCTTTTCCTGTATCCGTCACGATTTCACGCATGAGCAGTTTGTTTCCTTTCTAATCTGTTGATTTGAAAAGGCCAAATTGCTTTCGACTAACACATCGATCAAATCTCTATTAAACATAAATCTGTTTGGGAAACATATTAAATGTCACACACACGCACATCATTGATGGTATAAATTAATGCACACAAAATAATCCGTAAGCGCACATATATTATACCATTGTAACACTTTACCGAGAGTAACCTAGATTTATATTGAACCCAAAGGAACGAGGTGAGAGTAACTAATTCTAACTTAACCTAACTTCACAATCAAGGCTAGGTAATAGGAGCATAGAGGAGGCTGCTAAGGTCTTCTAGTTCTAACTTCGATAAGTTTTGTCTTCTATTATTTAATTCTGGGGATATTACTAGAGAAAACACAGGCAGAGTATGTATCCTATAGTAACAAAGTCCTGCTAGGCCTACCAACGGGATTATTCAACGCATTAGAGGCAGAGTGAACGCCGAGTTTGCCGAGATGCGTCAGCGACGCCCCGACGAGATCCTCCATGGCACGGATTTGAGACAGAGGAGACCTCTAATTGGGGATGGTGAGGTCTGCAGATAGGCCAAGCCAAATGCTGGTTTGCATAGGTCATCACGAGAGCCTGAGTCATGAGAGGGCATAGGTGGGGAGATTGGGTCGGGATGAGGAACGGGGCGGGCGAACGGAAGACGAACAGGGGCAGACGAACGAGCACCCACACTTTTTGGCTTCGAAGCGGACCTTGTGACGGTGAGCACACAGCGCAACCTCTCCTATCTCTCGCCATGGTGTGATATGCGTTCGTCCCCGTGAATGAGGAAAAGAAGGCTTTGGGTTATGGTTGGGCTTTGACGGGCTAGGTCCATACGGGATCCAAGAGAAAAATAATTAAGAAAGAAATAACTAGTCAGAAGGCCTGCTTCAAGGTCAGTGCAATTTTTAGAGAGAGGAGTATTGGAGCAGTTCTCTTGTTTCATTTTCCTTTCATTATTACATCTTCGTCCGTCGATCCCTCCGAATTAAGTCCACCCAACCAAAAAAAAGTCCTGTTTCGTGAAACTGCTTGTCCCTTAAAATTTTTATAGAAGGTTACATCATGTACCAAGCAGCTATTTTGCGCTCTCATCACAAAAGGAATAGAAAAGTCAATGAAACCAGAAAACCTAGGACCTATTTGGAATGCAAGAATTTCACAAATTGCTAAGGAATTTTATAGGAACCATCAGTTTAATTTCATATGAAAAACTTAGGAACCGGAAAAAATTTCCCGCATTCGAAACAAGGCCTTACTTAGCTCCTCCTGATATTTTCTGACAGAAACCACGGCGGCTTACGCGGCTACCTGAACTTTATTGATTATTGACTATGACATATAATTTTACAAAGAGCGCAAACACCAGTTTGGTTTGGTACATATTTTCAAAGGGAGAGCCAGAGAGGAAAACAAAAGCAACGAGGAGAAACTAATGTTGCGAAAAGACTAGAAAAACCGGTGCGGCCTTTGCTGCACCTTACTTGATTACTCGAGCGTGCCAGTGGAATATTACCTCGGGATGCAGGATGAAGGAACTCATCATGATTTTACAGACTGAACCGGTATGAATATTCTGTTTAATCAATTTAATTAATTGATTCTTCTCTATTAATACATACCCAGAATGCTTTTGTCGCTGGTTCTTCAAAAAAAATAGATTAATCATTAATTGTGAAATGGATTCTGGCAACTATTTGAAAGATGAAAGGGTAGAGAGAAAATATTCATGTCGTATGTTCTACAATTTATATGATAAAATAATAATATTTACGATACTAACTAAGTATCATTAGGTTCTTCATTAATTATTTTTATAATATATCTATTTGATATCATATATCTTTGTATTTTTTTTATAATTTTATTTAAACTTAAGATGTTTTGGTAAGATTCTTAGAATGACTTATAATTTGGAATAGAGGGAGTAGATTTTTACTTACATTTGTACCATCGAAATGAAACCAGCACGTGAAGAACTACGACTATTTTCATACTTCACTTACGTACGGGCGACGAGTCACATTCCTCATCGTCGCGGGCCGGTTATGTTCATCGAGGCGGCGAGGCTGCGTGACGTGAAGAACACAGCAGCGGCTTCACCGATCTTCACCTCACCGGTGCTCAGCATGGCTCCGCCTAGCTACTTATTTGGTTATATCGGTTATGTTCATCGGTGAGGGGCAGCGATCATGCTTTCTTGGTGATGTGGCCCAATGAAATGTTAGAGCTTGGCTCGATTTACGTTATATAGAGATAGAGATAGAGATAGAGATTAGATCGTCATCTTTGCCCATGGAAGAATGACATCGGTAAGCCCATGTTCGATGAAGATCATCGAAACGTCTCCCAGAAATTCGAGAGTTCACCTAACCTGTATGAGAGAAGACTTTTAAGGCTGCGGCACTTCCTGATAGTCGGTGTGTTTGGTGGTTGGTTTTACAGGTGATAAAAGGTAGTCTTGATTTGTTATGAAGAGAAAATATTATTGGTAGTGATAAGCCTAAGCTGAAACCAATAAAACAAACAGGCTGAGTATTGTTGTATCTAGATTATAGAAGCCAGAGATAGAAAAAAAAAAACACGAGTGGTAAACAGGAAAAAAAAAAAAGACAGTCCGTAGACCGAGATGACCAATATAGCCCAGCCCAACAGCCAACATAGGTCTCGCGCTTTCTCGGCTCCCACGAGCCTGCGTGCGTGCGTCATCATGACATCTCCCTGACCTCACCGTCCCACACCCCCCCACTCCCGCGACAGACGACAACTCGCGCCAACCATCATTGGCTGCCTCCCTGGCCCTTCCCTTATAAACCCCGGCCGGCCGCACCACACGTCCCGGCACCGGCAGGCCAAAGCCCACCATCACCGCAGACAGCCACCACCCACATCAGGCGTCGCTGCCCATTTAACACCACCCGGAGAAAAGGCCGCCGCACCCGCACCGCAGTAACCGCTCCCCTGCCCCCGCCCAAAATGGAGAACGGCAGCAGCAGCAACGGTTCCACCGCCGCCGGCTGCTGCAACGGCAACGGCAGCAACGCCGCCTGCGCCGTCCGGGGGCCGCATGTCGCGATGCTAGCGACGCCCGGGATGGGCCACCTGATCCCGCTGGCGGAGCTAGCGAAGCGGCTGGCGTCGCGACACGGGGCCACGGCGACGCTCATCACGTTCGCGTCCACGGCGTCGGCCACGCAGCGCGCGTTCCTGGACTCGCTCCCGCCCGCGGTGACCTCGCTCTCGCTCCCGCCCGTCGACCTCTCCGACCTGCCCCGCGGCGCCGCCATCGAGACGCTCATGTCCGAGGAGTGCGCGCGCTCCGTGCCGGCGCTGACGAGCATCCTCCTCGACCTCAAGCGGAGCACGGGCGGACGCCTGGCGGCGTTCGTGGCGGACCTGTTCGGCGCCGACTCCCTGGACGCGGCGCGCGCGGCCGGGGTGCGGCGGCGGTGCATCTTCTTCCCCTCCAACCTCCACGCGCTCACGCTCATCCTCCACCTCCCGGAGCTCGACGCCTCGGTGCGGTGCGAGTTCCGCGACCTCCCCGAGCCGCTGCGCCTGCCCGGGTGCGTGCCCATCCCGGGGCCCGACATCCTGATGCCGCTACAGGACAAGTCCGACCCCTGCTACCGCTGGATGGTGCACCACGGCGAAAAGTACCGGGACGCGGACGCCATCCTCGTCAACTCCTTCGACGCCGTCGAGCCGGGTCCCGCCAAGATCCTGCGCCAGCCGGCGGACCACCGCCCCGCGGTGTACCCGATCGGCCCGCTCATCCACGCCGTCGGACGCAGGGACGATAAGGACGCGCTATGCCTGGAGTGGCTTGACCGGCAGCCGGCGAGGTCGGTGATCTTCGTGTCGTTCGGGTCCGGCGGCGCGCTGCCGACGGAGCAGATGCGGGAGCTGGCGCTGGGGCTGGAGCTCAGCGGGCAGCGGTTCCTGTGGGTGGTGCGGAGCCCCAGCTACGAGGGCGCCGTCAACGACAACTACTACGACGCCGAGAGCAAGAAGGACCCCTTCGCCTACCTCCCGGAGGGCTTCGTGGATCGAATCACCGCCAGCGGCGTGGGGCTGGTGGTCCCGTCCTGGGCGCCGCAGACCAAGGTGCTGGCTCACGCGGCCACCGGCGGGTTCCTCACCCACTGCGGCTGGAACTCCGTGCTGGAGAGCCTCGTCTACGGCGTGCCCATGGTGGCGTGGCCGCTCTACGCGGAACAGAAGCAGAACGCCGTGATGCTCTCCGACGGCGTCGGCGCCGCGCTCCGGGTGCCCGAGTCAAAGGGCAGGGAGAAGATCGCGGCCACGGTGCGGGAGGTGATGCAGGGCGAAGGGAAGGGCGCCGCGGTCAGGGCCAAGGTGGCCGAGCTGCAAAAGGCCGCCGCCGAGGGCCTCCGCGACGGGGGCGCCGCCGCCGCCGCGCTGGCCGAGGTGGTGGAGGGGTGGACGACGACAGGTGGACAAGAGGAGGACTAGGGTGATGTTGATGCTGACGCGATTGACGCCTAGCGATCCACCTCATCCACCAGCTAGGGCCGGGCCCGCCATTTATTTTGGCCCTTGTGCATGTCGTGTCCTTGGTCTTGTTGTCTTGTAAAACTTTGGCTCTGCTCTTCCCTATACTCACATGCCGCTCGATGTATGTAAAATGCAATGGATCCCAAAATGTAGACTGAATCCAATGCAGACTGCAGTCCTGCTCTTTGGTAGTAGTTTATTAGTAGAGTATAGATAGGTAAATTCGTGTGGTTGTGATAATAATAAGATAAGAAGGCTACCACTTTTATATATGTGGCGCTTTGTGATTTCAATATTCACAATTCATTAGGAGAGATGTCAAATTTGGCACCTTTTCATTTGAAATTTTAAATTGACCATGAAGTAGGAGAGATGTCAATGAAAACATGTACGGTATGCACCCCTTCCCCAGTCTGGAGTAGCCGACGTACGGTGGTGGCATCGGCAGGCCGGCCGGTCCGTGGGTTGGGAGCAAACTGCTACTTCCCCTTTGCCTGAAAGCTCGCCCCCCCCCCCCCAGCGTGCTGGGCCCGCGATGCCAGCCTGCCCCTACCTTTGGGCCTTGCAGGCGGTGGGCTCGCCCTCTCTGTGAAGGTTAGCTTCACACCAGATATTTTGTAGGACTTTAGTGAAAATAATTTCTAATTTCGTTAAACCATCACAATGGTCTATATTTAATTTTGAAATTTTTTTAGGTTCCTATATTAGCGGGCTTCACGTGCTTCAATCGGACTGCAATGTGGTGGCAAGGGGGCACATGGGCTGGCAGGTTCCTCCGTCGCTTGCGGATGGGGGGCGTGCCTTGGGGATCCAATCTAGCCATGGATCGTCCCGCCCGATCGCTTTGCACGTGGCGGGATCGTCGGAGTGGAACTTGGTGGGATCGGAAAAAAGCGCATCGCTATAGAAGGCGAGATTTTGCCCTAGACACATAGTGTCGCGGTTATGACCCCAGGTGTCTCAAGGCGCCGATTAGTTGGCAGGCCACGTGGCCTGCAACTTATCGGGTTAACAATGGCCCGAACGACCAAGGCCCAGCTAGGACGAGCACGCCAGGCCAACGCCTAGGCCAGGGTCGGCCGCGACCCTTTCTCCAGCCCTAACCACACGGAAGACGCTCGACCTCTCCCCCGTCACGACACCTGGGCAGGACGGGGAGAGAGCGAGCGGTGGCTCATTATGCTTGCTCTGACAAGAGCAGGCACACCACACTGACCTCGCAAGGACCGAGGTGGCAAGCGATCACCATGGTCCGATCGAGCACCATCATCGTGCCACGCCGCACTGTGAGGCGACTCCTCGCATAGCAGTGGCAATTGCAGAGAGCCCCAACCCCAACGATAGGGGTCGTGGCCCTCAGCCTTTTTTGTTTTTTTGATTTTCTGTATGTTTTATTTAGTTTTCCTTTAGAATTTTTCAATTTGGCTTCCATAATAATGATCTGGCTAATTTTTTGTTTGTTTAATAATTTTTATCTGTATGGTTTAATCGTTTCCCTTTGCAATCTTTCAATTTGTCTTCCATAGAAATAATTTGGATTTTTTTATTTTATATGTTCTATCTGTTTATATTAATTTTGATCATGTGGATTTTTATCTGTGTGATTTGTGGCCTTAAAATATTCAAATCCGACGCCGAACCAAATTCGAGCATTTTTTAGCCGCTTGGCACTCGGGTGTCAGGACTTCCTGAAACACCCGACCCCTAAAGTAGACAGACCTACTTGTATGGAATGGAATTAGCAGCATGTCCGAAGCACTGGCGCACGCATCTCGGGGGCATCTATCTATAAACCGGGCGGGCCCCCAGTACACACTCCACTCCACACACTTAGGACTTGTTTGGTCGGGCTCCGGTAGCTCCGGCTCCGGCTGACACCCTACGGCGAACACTGTAGTACACTGTGTAATGCAGAGAGCTGTTTTCACCTCCCACCTTTTTCCTCTTATCTTTGTGGCGCAGTTCTGTTCACGGAGCCAGTGAAGCTCCAGTTCCTGGCTCCTCCCGGCTCCGGTTACGACACGCTACAGTGTGTGAAGCGATGTAGGAGCCGAAGCCTCTTGGAGCCGTACCAAACAGGTTCTTAGCCCTTGCCAAAACTTTATATCATACCACGTAGAATGTTTGATACATGGAGTATTAAATATAGATTAAAAATAATTAATTATATAGTTTATGACTAATTTACGAGATAAACTTTTTAGCCTAAGTAGGTCATAATTTAATAATAAAGTACTACAGTAACAATGTGTTAATGATAGATTAATTAGGTTTAATAAATTCATCTCGTGATTCACTGATAAATTCTGTAATTTTTTTATTAATATTTAAACACCCCATACAACATGGCACGTAGCATACCAAACTTTACACGCCGGATTCAAACGAGGGCTTACTAGTACGCAGCATCCTTTATTTGTCGACATCGATCTCGCCAGCGATATATGCCGCCGCCCGCATCCACGTCCATCCACGGATCCGTCGCTTTCTTTCGCCCATCTCTATCTGCCACCCTGTTCCGTAGAATATTTCTGCCGCGGCCTACTGTCGACCGGACTGACACGGGCCAGCTACCGCATCTGCACGACTGGCCGACTGCGCCCCAGATTCCCAGCTACCTCATGCTGCTCATGCTCGTCCTCGTCCGCGTCCATGATCGACTCCGTGCCTGTGACCGTGAGCACGCGCGCACGGCGCAGACGAAGGCAGACGCAATGATGACTCACCGGCGACGAGCCACCGCCCGGCCGCCCGCAACGACGCGGCAACAGGGCGACTGCCGGCCTGCCGCCGGGCCGGGAGCCAGCCAGCTGAGCTTCCCATGCACGGTTCCATCAGCTCGGCCGGCCACGTCCCGTCGCGCTTGCTCGTAGTACGGCGTGCCGACGGTCGTCAGGAGGCGGGGGTGAGACTGAGCGCGCGCGGTTGACAGGTGAATTCCGGTGGTGGCTTGGCGTTTGGGCAAAAACCAAAAGTACGGCGTCCGGCTCGCGCTCGCTAGCTGCGTGTGTGTATCGTGCGGTGACAACGGCCGGAGCCGGACATCTTGTTGGATCCGATGTGATGACGACGGCGAGGCCGAGATATGATTATGTTAGTCTATCACGTTTGACGCCATGGTTGTGGGAAAAGAAAGGCAGAGGTGAGCTTCTAGAATGCGGATGGTAGCAATTAATATGCAAGAATGGACGTATATTTCATCCTACATCCCGCATGTTCGCTTGCTCGTAAATGATCGTAAATTTTCAGCCGAGAATAGTGTTTTTCTCTCACACCAAACCAACCAGCAGTAAATAATCCACGATCGTTTACGGTCTCCCGAACAGGCAACGGCCGAAAATTTCCCTCTCCCAAATTTTCGTCCTTGGCTCTCTCCCAAATTTGGCTGCCTCTTTAATTCCTACAATCATAAAAGTTGTTAGACTTGATGTGGGCATGCCCATATTTATTTTAATTAAACTAAATAAATTCTAAGACCATATTAAATATTTGGTGCAATAAAATATGGTGAACTAAATATGATTGGTGGCTAAACATGTAACGGACGTAGTTATGGTTGCGGTTATTAGTAACTCCCATGGCTGTGGCATAGCTACTAGTAACCCCCATGTTTATGACAGTCATTACTTGTGATTGATGGACGCTTCGTGTCGTACATGTTCATCCTCTACCCTTCATCTTCCACCTTCCCACGTTTATAAGGAGCATTTACCTTCAGCAGCGTGATAAACGAGATGTAGTACATCTTGCACCATCGTTCTTCTCTTGAGTTGCTCTCAAGTTTCACCCGTTCCCGATCCTCTGCCCGGAACCACGCCCGCATCAGTGCCACACCTGCTCGGGGCGTGCCAGGCGATCAGGTTTTTGGGGAGCATCTAACGCGACTGCTTGTTACCGATCCGATCGACGACTCCGTCTTCTTCTGATCCTGGTGGAGGTTCGAGGGACTGCACTGCAGCAAACATCGTCCCTGCATCGACTGACTGTGATCCGTGACATTGAGCAACGCACTTGTCGACTAGTGCGCAGCATGGAGCCACCAGTGCCTTCAACATGGGTCCTTCCACAGGGTATACATCTCTTATTTATTGTGCTCAGTTCAGTATAATATCTGCTATGGTTAGTATGTTTATCATGTATGTTATTGCTACTGTTGCTAGTGGTAATATCTCACACATATATGTCATCACAAATTTGCTATGGTTCTTTTGTATTTAAATTAAATATGAAAACACCTAAATTTCTAACAGTTGCGTAATTCGGTGGAATCCACGGTGGAATTGAAGATGTAAATAATGGCAAAAGGAAACAAGTAAATCTGTTACACATAAAAAATACGGAGGGGTTTTGTCCAACCCGGTTTTCGTGTGCGCGCTCCTCTCAATCCTCTCAATCGCCCTCCGGCTCTTCCGTCCGCGCCGACATGTGGCCCGGCTTCTGCCCTGCTCTTGTCGGCGTCACGACACCGAGGCGAACTTGGGACGGGTTGCCGCCCGTGGCTGCGTGCGCTCCTGGCTCTGCCTAAGCGCCACTCGCGTTGCCAACTCTCGCCGTACCAACTCCGTCGCTTGTCGCCACTCAGGCGCCCATACCACCATGTGGCACAGGCCTTGCGATACCTCAAGAGAGGCGGCACAAGCAGGAACCCAACAAAGGGAAATAGGGGATCTAGCACTATTTTAGATCATATGGTGGATGGAAATTTTTTCTTTCATCATCATGAGTAAAAATTACATGACACTAGGACATTAGAATCTTCTTTATGAAGATCATATCAGAGTGCTCTTAAGTATCATTGTTATATTTGAACATCTTTGCAATAAACTGCTTTGCATTTTTATAAATCTAGCAATGCTGACTTGTTACGATACAAAGGTAGTAACCCCAACTCTCATCTCCCCAATACACTATTTTGTTGCTTGACATTCCAACATTCCATTTGCATAGCCATTATTGTTCTTCAGTGACAACTAGTTCCTCCTGTAAATGCCTTTGGCCCGGTAGCGGTAGGGGGGCTTAAGCCCCCCCACCCCCGTCGCTGCCTCATGCCTATCTTGAGTAGCATTATGCGAGAATACGCTAGGAAATATAGCAGTGGTTGGATATCTTTATCAACCCAAGGCGTTGCCTTTTTGTTTGCAAGGTGTGCGATGTCATTCCACTTCCTTCATAGTTGGTCTATCCGTGCCTCTAAGCATCAAACACATCTTGGCGAGGGAGGCAACACTGCTAATCTCTTCCTCGGTTCCTTCTTCACGAATCTCAAAGTGACAACTATATATTTCTTCAATTGGTCTTGACTTAAGCTCGAGAGAAAATAAGATGCCAAGTTTTGTGGGGTGCTGGTGAGTTGTAAAAATAGGCTTTCTTCTAATGAGCAGCTCCACAAGAACAACACCAAAACTATATACATCACTCTTTTCATTTAGCTATCCAAATGGTTGGCTAGCCCCTAAGCCGAGCTTGTGAAAGGCAAAAAGAGGGTCCGAGCCTACATTGCTAGAAAGCGCTCGGGTGCTCCATTTCCAACAAGCACTGGCTTGTATTAGCTATCTTGAGGCCCCATAGGAGCATGGTTGCAGAGGAGGCGGTAGCGTCGGAGATCAAGGGGTGAGCGCGGCATACGTCGTCCATCTCCCTGAGCTCTGTCGGGTGCAGAGGCTCAGCGGTGGTGGCGGCCACGAGCTCGGCCAAGATCTCCTTGTGCTCAGCCAAGATCTCCTAAGCTCTCAGCGGAGAGCGACACATCCCCTTGACCTTCGACCAAGATCTCCCTGAGCTCCAGCGGAGAGGGAGGCGTGACGGAGAGCCGAGGATCATCAGCGATACCGACCTCTAGCCAAGATCTTCCTAAGCTCCGGTGGAGAGGCGGAGTCTTGCGGCGGAGGGGCATCTCCTTGAACTCCCGGAGGTTGGCGATGGATGGGAGGTGCGCTGCGCATGTGCAAGTCGTCGGGGAGGCGGCACGCAGCGCATGTGCAAGTGCTAAACCACAAGCAACCAAACAAAAGCTCCTAATACAGTCTTAGGTAGCCAATGCAACCAAACAACAGCTGGTTGCATTGCTTATGGCAGGCTCTAGCTAGCCTGGCTTAAAATTTTAGCTAGGCTAGGCCAGCCCATGTAACCAAACACATTCTTAGCTTCTTCATTTTCTCTTTTGATTTTGCTTGAAGCCACAGCCATTTTTGCCGGCTTGCTACAATAATGCACAATAATATGCTACAGTGCCTGGATGTAGGGAGCCAAGGCTGAGGAGTGGTGTAAGCGGTCCCCTAACAGTAGTGGTACTTGAAAAAATATCAATATTTATAGAAAAAATATCAATATTTATGACACAAAATAAATAGAATATGAAAATATATTTCATAATAAATCTAACAATACTTATTTGGTATCATGAACATTAGTAGTTCTTTGTATAAATTTGGTCAAACTTAAAAAAGTTTAACTTAGGACAAAGCCAAAACATCACTTGTTTTGGGAAGGGAATATGTTACACGTGTATGTTTCAAATGTTTTAATTTGCTTCAAATGTATATTGCAAGTGTTTTATCTGGATAGTGCATATGTTTGCCGTGGTTATACATGTATGTTCTAAATGTTTCACTTGTTTCAGACCTATGTTGCAACTATTTCATCTAAAAGTTGCATATGTTTCAGACATATGTTGCAAACGTCTATTCAAAATGTTTCATTTGTTTCAGACGTATGTTGCAAGTGTGTGTTATCTGGATGTTGTAATTGCTATACACATATATGCTTGAGACCTATGTTTGTAAATATTTTATCTCATTTGAGATGTATGTTGCGAAGTGCTTCCATGTTACAACATTAGCGAGGTGTATGAAGCGGGCGAGATCACGAGATGCGGTCCCCACTTTCACGGCAAGCGAAAGCAGGGAGTGTGGCGCGTCAACGAGCATGTGGGGCGAGATGCATGCGTCGACGTGCACAGCGTGCAAGCTTGATAGTTGTTGCATGCGGCATGTGGGGAAGGCGGGCGTGCGGTGCAATAGTAGCGAAGTAGGGCGGCGCCGTTCCATTTCTTCATGAGTGGAATGCATTGGCGTGGGAACCGTGCATGTGGAGGAAAATTGCTGCCACTCCTGCGTTTGCCGCCTTGATGAGAGAGAGAGGGCTTCTTGGTGCATGCGAGTGAGGAAGCGGGGTGCTTGACGATGGGGCGGGCACGCATGAGAAGGTGAAGCGCAACAGTTAGGACAGAAAGCGTGGCGGGGCAGGCGCGGGCGTTCGGACGAGGGAATTCGGATGTCCGAGCGCTAGCCACACCCATTCTATTGTGATACCAGTGGCTAAATATGTACATTTAGATATTATTAATAAGAATTAGACGTTCGAGGCATATTCTAATTCCAGCAAGGTGGTAACGAAGTGTCCAATGTAAGTATTGATCAACTGTTGCATCTTTCCTGTTGCAAACGGAAACAGCAGCTTTAAAAGAGAACATGTCTGAAAGAAACTCACTCTGTCATTTCGGTTTCCAGCGTCAATGTGTCATCATCGTTCCCCAAAAATGTGTCATCATGGTGATCACCGTCACCGTGCCTGCTCACAAAATAAAATGGTGGACTCGCTCCATCTTTTCATTCGCGAGTGAGCCTTCACGAGTCGGATGGATAGTCGCGCCTCGTCCGCTCGTCGGTGAGCAGTGCCGGCGGCGGGCTCCGTCGGGCGAGAAGAGGCAACGAATCGAACAGGCTGTTCGCCTGCTTCCATGCCGGGCCTCCTATATCGACAGGCAAGCCTTGACTGCCTACACGGCCCATTAGGCCCAATCAGTGCCCAAGGACAGCCTCAACGGCGGCACTGCTGGGCCTCCAGCCTCGCTCTCCATGGCACACTTGCATTTGTTTGGTCACAGTCTCAAAAAAAAAAAAAAACAGCCAGCTTTATTATTTATGTATTTTTCATCAGACATGATAAATGTATGTATCCCTTTTTGTCTTTGCACAGGTTATGCGATTATGGCTCTGCTGGCCTCTGTGCAGCAGAGCTTCATTGTAAGCACTCTGCAGAAGTCACCATCCGTCACTATTCACTAACACATGCAGTGCATTATATCAGTGATAAATTAAAGATTGTGTTAACAGATTTTTTCACGGCGACAGATTGCACTGCTATTAAATAGTTCATCCGAAAAATATTTGTCTAAAAATGCAGTGCAACATCAGGTAGGGCTGTTCGGAACAAAATTCGGTGCAGCCCAGATGCAAAGCGCATCCGGTGCCCACCCTTCCGCCCGGTCGACGCAGCGTGGGCGCAGGAAATCTGCGATTCTTGGCGTCTAGGAAGCTCCTAGCGGCTCGAGCGGCTCGCTTGCCAGGCTCCTCGCGCATCTGCATGCATGGCTCGGCGGTATGTTGCATGCATCACGATGCGAGGAATTGGAATAGGCCTCCACGGGCCGAGGACATGCATGCATGACATCTGCCGTGCCTTGTGTACTTGGTGTGATTGGGCCAAAGATCAGCGAAGCGTTTAGTACAGTATGGTAGCTACTGATCAAAGCGTGACCAATAATGGAGACTGAAATTTAAAAAAATAAAAGAGGTTCAACGCTGCAAAAAAAATCATATGGCGCCCTCATAGTTAAAAGATTAAATTCATTATTACACCATAATAAAATCTAGGGCAAATAATAAAATCCCGCATGCAAAGCGTAAACTTTAACAAAGCTTAGCAGATTACATGTTTTCATGATTGGATCCTCCAATGAAATGTAATTTCCTAAGCTCTTTGGCGCAATGTGGCGCCTTGATCAACTCAAGTAACAAACTCGTATATCCTCCTTGTATATATGGGGCGGAACATGGTAGAAGAATTCCCAATCATATTAAAGTGTGGCATTGTCGCATTACCATATCCACCTTGGATCAAGCTGAAAGGACACGATAGAAGAATTAAGATCCTGTGTCATATTAAATCCTTTTTTGGCATATTTTGTCCATCTGTTTAGAATATATTGCGATGGCAAACTATACACTCCATTTATATTGAAGACTCTAAGGGCATGCTTGCACAATATACCTATACGACATGGATACCATTTTCAGCATATTGTATAAAAAAAGTAAAGTATATTACAAATTGAAATGCATATATCGTACCTATGGCTTCAAATTTTTCGCAAGAACATGTAATGGTAGAATCTTTCTTTGTTGAATACTATTGTTGCTCCATGAGCGGATTGCATGTATGTGACAAAGAATGTCAAGTTGGTCCCTTCAGTTTGTAGCAATTTTTGAGACAATGATAATTGTTTTTTAAATTCATCCTCAAACTCAGAATACATCCTTCTTATGTATGATTCCGCTGTGGTCTTCAGCATTGGTAAATCTGTGGTGTAAGTAACCGCGTCCTTTCGGCGTGACTTAAAGTCTTCATCCAACTCGTTTTCACGAAGACTAAGTAAAACCTTCTCACATTCTACGAGGAGTTCCGGAAGACCGAGTTTCCTACGAAATTTTTTCTTAAAAACATTGTTCATGCCTTCACTCCTTTGAGTCGAGGTCATATCCGCTGTAAAAGCATCACGGTACACAGCTGCCCCTTTGCCCTCAAATCATATAGGTTTCTCATCCAAGAGTTATCCTCTAGTTTATATTCAGATAACAACTCATTCCACTTCTCGATGAAGTAAGCCTTCGATCTATCTTCATACACATCTCTTAAAATCATTAAGAAACTTGTTATCTGACTTGTGAATTACATGCCCGAGATGTTTAGCAGCATTTAAGTAAATGTGCCACAAACAAAGGCGATGGCTTGTATTTGGGAATACATAAGCAATTGCTCCAGCCATGGCCGCGTCTTGATCGGTGAAAATTATCCTTGGATGCTTGCCTGACATTGCTTTTAGGAAGGTTTCAAAGAGCCAAACAAATGATTCAATAGTTTCATTAAATATCAATGCAGCCCCAAAGATTATTGTCTGCTTGTGATGGTTTGTTCCAAGGATTGGAGCAAAAGGCATCTCAAACTTATTAGTCTGAAATGTAGTGTCAAATGACACAGCATCACCAAAGCATTTGTAGTCCATAATAGACTGTCCATCTGCCCAGAAAAAAATTGCTATCCGACCATCTGTCCTATCTACCTAAACGGCATAAAAAATGTAGGATCTTGTAACTACTTGTTTCTCAGGTATTCGGCTAGTGTCTGTGCATCATTGGCTTCTAAGTACTTTCTGCGCTCGCGTCCAATCTCATTATTGCAATCCATTTTTGCGAATGGCACTTTGTCGGCTCCTCCATAAAACTGCTTCATGAATTCATACACCTGGGTTGGCTTCATCCCGCTTCTCGTATCTGGCCAATTAGCATCACATGCGCTTCGGTGACATGCCGTTGGGATCTCGACTTATGCAACTTATACGGACTAGCAAGATAATGATTATGTTCGATTACAATCTTTTTACCTTTGTCCAAATCCCTCTCTGTGACACTAAACTGAACACGAGCATCACAACTTGTCCTTGTAGTGTCTTTTGATGACTCGGTTTGCCGATGTCCTTGGCTACTGCAAACTATATATTTCTAAGATATACTACCATCCACTCGACGCTTTGTATTGCTCTTTCTAACACTGAACCCAACCTTACCGGCATATGTGTTATACATCTCAAAGGCTTCTTCCTCTTATTCAAAATTCATTCCAACTTCAGGAGTTATCCCAACTTTATCTGCCACCTATTGTAAAATGAGATGATGATTAATTATTCAGTCATGTTATGCTTGATTGTACCAAAATAGATGAGTAACATGCGATGTTTCTGCATTATCGTATAAATGAACATGCGATGACCCTACCTGTGATGGCTGCTCTCTGTCGACTCCATGGCCACCATCAGCGATTGCATCATCCTCATGCGCATCTGAGGTTGCTTGCTGTGAGCCTGTATCATGCGCTTTGTTGATTTATTTCTTCTTTGTGTCGATAGTTTGGAAGGAGCTGGAGAAGGAGAACAGGGAGTTCTTCGAGACGTACAAGAAGGATCCGCCGGGAGAAGAGTCGACGCAGAAGAATCCATTTGAGAAGAAGCCTTCCACTCCCAAGAGCGCGCCGGGCCAGATGGAGGAGGAGGCGGCGGCATGGCGGCGACCAGATTGGAATAGGCGGCGGCGGCGATGCGTTGCGTAACCCAAACCCTCGGCGCGCCTATTCAATTCCACGCATCGCGATGCATGCACGGCCGTTGCCGAGCCATGCATGCAGATCGCGAGGAGCCGAGCAAGCGAGCCGTTCGGAGCCGCTAGGAGCTTCCCAGATCTTGTGACCGTTAGATTTCCCTGCGCCTCCGCGCGTCGGCCGGGGGCAGAAGGGTGGGCACCGGATGCGCTTTGCATCTGGGCTGCACTGAATTTTGTTCCGGCTGTTCCTACCTGATAGGTGAGCCAGTCAGCCAGGCAACAACAACGAACGAGCCACCAAGTATACCATCGTTCCCAGCACGCTGCCATGCTGGTCTTGACGAGTGTATGTTACTTGTGTCAGATATGGAAGTGCCACCTGGTCAGGAATGTATGTATGTGTTGTCTCTGGTTTATGTATCACGTGAGAAGAAAATAATGGCCACACATCATGTGTTTCTTAGCAAAGCAAAAAAAAAAAAGAGAAATCTCAAAGCAAGGTACTTTTAAATTACTGTACCTTGTAAATAGCTATTACTTCCAACTAAGAAAACTATAAATTTTGTTGCGTGTCAAATAACTAGAAATGCACCCAACAACATCATACAAGATGTCGCAGCAAAATTCATGAGCCAGGCCAGATTATTGGCTCAGGATGTTTGGAATTGATGGTGATCACCCGTTGCAATGCACAAACAATTCTTCTAAAAACAAAGTGACTTAGCTCAAGTATACTCTCTTTTAGAAGCGGAAGCGCTAAAACACACGGCTTCCTCAACATGCGATTTTTGGGCGTCCGTTGTGCGGGTGTGTGTGTGTGCGGGTGTGTGTGTGCGTGTGGAGGTGGAGGCCGTCCGATTTCATGACGCCCATGCCCACGCTCCCTCCCCAGCTCCTCCCTCTCTCTCCTCCAGGTGGCTCTGCGTGAGTTCGATGGCCTTGGCGTCGGCGAGGTAGGCAGCCTCCTCCTCCTCCCTGGATCTATGTCGGCCCGGAGGCGAAGCAGGCGGCGCGGCGGTGGCTAGGGTTCCGGCGAGCCTCTCCTCCAAATTTTTTCCTTGTCCTTTCACACAAGAAAAATGTTTCTTGTGATGTACCACAGCGATGGGGCTTGGTGGTGAAGGTAGAAGATGAACAGTGCACATGGACTGCTGGAGATAGAAGATGAACAGTGCCCGAAAAATCGAGTGTGGAGGTGGGGTAAAACACCCGAGTGTCAAATAGACATAGACAGACTCTGTTACCATGGAAAAAGTTCGATCCCATATTATGTTTGGGGGAAATATGTATAGCCGTCTACCATCAATTCATCACAAAAAGTGGTTGTGCCGGGCTTCTACAGGAAATCTCGAGGAGATATAGGCGCCGTGGTTGGGCTGGGCTACCTCGGCAAGGCCAGCAGAGACGGGCCCGATTGGCATCGCAAGTGAGAGGCGACCCGACCCGATCCGAATATGATCCCCTTCCGCCTTCCTACTCGGACAAGGAGACGGCCCGATCCGTCGGTCGGTCTCCTCCACGGCCCACAGGCTCCATCCATCTACAAAGCGAGGCACCGCCGCCCCCTCCGGCTGATCGAATTGCCGGGGAAGGAGGCAGGATTCGTCGGAGAATTTCCGTTTAGTCGACGGTCCGAAGGAGGCGCCTGCTGATAGGATGTCCGGCGCTCCGCTGACGCCATGCCCATGCGCCGGCAAGCATTCGCTGACGGAGAAGACGCAGGAGGCTGACGCAGCGGCGGCGACGGCCGTCTCCTTCCTTTCCACCGACTCCGAGGGTGGGAAGGCGGCTGCTGCTCCAGCAGAAGCAGATGCGAGTGCGACGGCCGGCGACGCCTCGGGGTCGGAGACGACGTGGGTGGAGATGCCGGTGGAGCACGTGCGCTGGATCCTGGCGCAGAAGCCGGAGCTGCACCCAACCCCTAGCATCGAGGACTACGAGCTCTACAGGACGAACAACCCCGTGAGGTCGACCGTGTTCTCGCAGGCGAACATCTATGCTAAGCGGGAGATATTCACCGAACTGTTCGTCTCGCTCAGGGAGTCGCACAACGACTTTTCTTCGAGTACCAGGCCTTGTCCGCGAGGTCTTCGATGTCATGGTGCCGGAGGAAGTTCTCGGGCCCAGGGACGACTTGCAGGCAGAGATCGATGCCATCTGGGCACGGTGTGGGGAGGAGTATGCCAGGGAACACGCTGAGTCAGAGTCAGATTCTGACCAAGAGGAGCATGCATGCAGTGGCGGACCCAGGATTTGAACCGAGGGTAATCCTAGTCAAAATTTTTGTATGCAATACGGTAAATTTCAATAGCAAATTTGAGAACACGGATATAAAAGAGAACACACATCTTACGATGGATGGCTAAGGATGCCTTATGTACATCTGTATTTATTTTCTTAAAGGAAAATGACCGTATTTAGGCGTGATGTAAGGGTGATGTCATCAAGCTAATAAGGAGGAAGGGGCTTCGCTCGCTCTCGTGGTGTCGCCGCTGACCGCAAAATCTCTTCTCTCCTTCCCATCCGGATCTCCATTGTCGCCGCTCGACAGGAGGACCTCCACACGCTGCTCGACTGCTCTTCGCCGGAGTCCCCTTCCTCCTCCTTCTCCACAGCCATGCCCCTTCCTCCTAGGCACTATCGCGTCTGCTCAGCCGCCTTCGCCTCGCTCGCGCTCCGCGGGCTAGTCCAGCCGCCTGCGCCTCACCGTCACTTGGCATGTCCGCGGGCGGACGACGCACGGCGACGCTGGACTGCGGTTGATTGGGAAGCCGGCCAGATGCTTGGCGCACCGCGGCCGGCGGGGCGCTGGTGGACTGGCGGAGCCGCAGAGCACTATGCATGTGCCTGTGCGTGTGGGCATGGCCACGCGGGGCAGCGGTTGGTGGGGGTGCCGCTTGGCGAGGCGACGACCACGCGGGGGCGGCAGCCGGCAGTCGGGGCAGGGCGGCGGCCGGTGAGGGACCTGCGCTCGAGCCTCGGGGCTCGGCCGGGGGGCGGCGGTCGCTACTCGCTACTTGCTCGCACCTGGAAAAGTCGAGGTCGAGGGTTGCGGTCGCGCCATCGTGGCCTGGGGGCGAGATGGCGAGCGCTTGGGCCAAACTTTTCGTGGGCTCTGCGAAGTATTAGAAAATGTCTCGGCCAAATTTGCGGGTAGTCCCGGGCCTACCTGGACTACCCGCTGGGTCCGCCACTGCATGCATGAACCAGGAGGAAATTGCTGATTACAGATGTACTACAGGAGTATGAATGCTGCCCCACTGAGAACTGAGATCCATGAGAACATCACCCTGTCCCTCAGTCACTGTCCTGTGTGCTCTGCACTGTGTCAGGTTCTATACTAGTAGCCAAAGTCTGTGTTATGGCACTTATGTCAACATCAACACCTGAGTCTGTTTGTCTATTTGATTGACATGACTCCAGTCGTGTGTTGCTTCTCATCACTCTGGTTTACTTATCTTTGGTTATTTGTATCTTTGGTGATTGCTGCACTTGTATTTTTCGTAGCCTTGATCTTTTGTTACCCAATGGAAAACCAAGAGCAGGCTGTTACTCTTGAAAATGATTCCAAGAGATGCTGGGACACAGTCACACAACAGAGAGGGTTTAGTTGGTCCATATTGTTCTGTTCAATCATGCTCGTGGCTGTGTGATTTACAACAGGTAACGGCTTTGTGTTTTTAATTACTGCTTGTCACCTGTGTGATATCATCATCTATCACGACTTTGGCAGCTAATGTTTGACAACAATGGGCAGAGATAGTTCTTGGCAAGGCCATGCTTAGGTTACTGCCCTCTCTATTCAGTAAGTTATGCTTCCTTTCCTTTCAGTTGTAGCTATTTTCTGTTGTAATTTATATCCATTAGAGATTTGTGGAGTATTACTAATGGTTTTTCTTTACCTCTCATGGAAGACCAAAAAAAGTTTTAGTCCTAGCATTAATTCCATCATGAGGGATCGCAAGCTTAAACTGTCATACTGTGTCACTCAGTTTGTTGAGAAAGATTGCAAGCTTGCTGTTACTATCATGAGGGATTTACTGGATAAGCCTGAATAGGTAAATGCAGGTCATTGTTTTTTAGTGAGTTAGAGGTCTGGAGCTACACAGCAGCCGAATTTCTGAGGTGTATTGTTGGGCCAGCTTTTCAGCAGCCGGATTCCTGAGGTGTATTGCTGTGCCAGTTTTTGGTCAGATTGTGCTGTGTTTAAGCAGTTCTTACTTTCAGGCAACCAATGCTTATCTGCTCATCGGGTAGTAATTTTGTTTCGATAATGGTTAAGAATCTAGCTTTTGTGTTGGCAGAGATTTGGCTTCTCTATGTATCTCTTTCCAAACTACAGGGCTGCGAACTTTGATTTTAGTTGGATATTTATTGAAGTAAGATTATCTGTGCAAACTTTCTAACAATATCTACACTTTCGTTTTGCAATTGCCTCTGGTTTGTTTCAGTTTGATTATTATGCAAGGCTGATCTGAAAATACTGCCACTCTGTGTTACAGCTGGTGACAATATAATACAGCAACAGAGAAGGGCCCCTCCACTGTAGCGGATACAACAATAGGGAAATATACACCTCTACTGAAGAGGCTCAACACCTGAGTCTGGATCTGATGTGCAATCAGTCCTATTGAGTTGTGTATTGTGTTTTAACCACATAACCAATTTCTGTTACTGTCTTTTCTTTCATCAGCTGCTTTCTGCTCTGGCAGTGCAGATGATTCTCTGACCATCTGACCATGGTTGTCTCCTTTGTTTGTCACTGAGTAGGTATCGTTTTGTCTCCCTGAGCTCCATCCTCCATGTTAAACTACCCAGCTAGTTGATTACTTTGTGTACTAAAATGTTGTCAATCTAGTTAATCCTTGTCCTGGAATGACTTGTTTGCTTACTTTTCCCACAGTTTGTGGTAAAAAGAAAAAACTTTGTATCATCTATTCTCCTGGGAGCTGATGGTTTTGCACATTGTTGCCATGTTTTAAATCTGTATTTTTTGCGTCGTTATTAACTTTGTCTATTTGCAGTGGCGAATCTAGGATTTTAGATCAGGGTATGCCGTAAAAAAAATTCATATATAAATTGGTAAAATCATTTGACAATTCAGTAACAATTATGAAATTTGCAATGTAATTCGGCATATATACACTAAATAACACGATAAGTTTTAAATTTGAAGATTAAGTTGAAAAACATCCACAACATTACAATATGAATAGTTCAAGCATCATAATGATAGCTCTAAATATATGCATAAAAGAGAGTAAGAGACTTACAATACTACTTATCTAACTTTTTTAGCCGACACTTTATATGGGAAATGAATGCGTTGATGATATCACCTCCTTTCAGCCAATTATTAAAAAGGGATGCAATATCTCCGTCTCTCTTGATAACTACACAATTATTAAAAACACAATACCAAACAATTAAACAAATTGTAAGTGCATGGATTGAATCCGCTATCCTCATATGTGATGACACAAACACTCACATGATACTAAATTGTTGATCAATTTCGGTTGTCTCTGATGTTGAGCAAATCTCCGACCTCACTGCATATTATTGATGACAGGATAATATTAGCCATGGATATAAACATGATCTTTCTATAGAAAGATGAATAGTAAAAAAAGAGATTGATTCTCACCGCGGTGGCTTAGGCAGTCGGACTATATATGCACGTTAATCGTGCATGCGCATTAGGCCGATCCTCCATGTCACGTACTCGGCAGTCGGCGCCGCGAAGATTCAAGCCTCGAGACGGCGGCCAGCGGGCGAGACTCTAATCTGCGATACTAGTAGATCAATAGGAAGTCTAGGCGTCGGCGGTCAGGAATTGCGCGTTCTAAGGACTGGACCTTGACTTTCCAAATTTCCGCCTGGCGTCCTTATGGCCGCGTGGGCAGGACCTGGGCTTCCCGTCCGTATGGCCGCGTGGGCGTGGAAACCAGGAAAGTCCATCATCTCTTGGCAAGGAGCAGCTGCTGCGTTCGTTTTCCATGATGCAGATACGGTCTTTTTTTACAAATACTAATGTATATACATGAAAGCTATTGCTGGATCTGCAGGGTATGCCGGTGCATACCTGGCATACCCTGTAGCTCCGCCCCTGTCTATTTGTCTATTTTACATAACTCCAGTCGTGTGTTTCTTCTCATCACTCTGGTTACTTATCTTCAGTTATTTGTAACTTTAGTCATTGCTGCACTTGTAATTTTCTTAGCCTTGATCTTTAGTTAGAGAATGACTCACCCAATGGGAAACCAAGAGCAGGGTGTTACTCGATCTTGAAAATGATTCCAAGAGATGCTGGGACACAGCAGAGAGGATTTAGTTGGTCCTGATCTGTGTTCTGTTCCATCAGGCTCATGGCTGTGTGATTTACAACAGGTAAACGCTTGGTGTTTTTAATTACTGCTTATCATCTGTGTGATATCATCATCTATCACAACTTTGGCAGCTAAAGTTTAACAACCGATACTAAATGAACTCGTGAGACAACTGGTTCATGGTTGAAACTGGTTTGTGTCACCTCTGATTCTGAGGATCAGAACCAGCTGTGAAAATTGTATTAATATATAGGGATAAATTGAACTTCAATTTTCAAAATACATTAGAGCATCTCTAAGAGGCTCTTTATATCTTTTCTAATTTATAGGAATATAGATTTTGGTGAAGAAACATCCTCAAACAGCCTCTTCAATTGGATATCGAGATATAGATATTCTCTATTCCGGATTTTTTGCTAGCCAAAGATGGAGAGCGAGGAGGACTCTCTAGATTGTGCACAAGATATAGAAAAGCTGTTGGAGAGTATAAATATATAGAAAACAATTTTTACTCAAACAACTCTACAAATGATGATTTAGAGAGTAGATTTTAGAAAGGCTCTTGGGAGATGCTCTTAGAAGACTGCCTTTGGCTTTTTCAATAATGATTAAATTAATATCTACCTCCAAGATAAGTTGGGGATCTAGCACTATTTTAGATCATGGACGATGGACAGTTTTGTCTTTCATCATCATGAGTAAAAAAATTTACAAGACACCAGAACATTGGAATCTTCTTTATGAAGATCATATCAGAGTGCTCTTAAGTATCGTTGTTATATGTGAACATCTTTGCAATAAACTGCTTTGCATTTTTATAATCTAGCAATGCTGACTGCTCGAGGTACGTATTCGGGACATCTTCGGCACAAACAAATCTAAGGATTTGACCTCACTATCCATAACCATTGAGTCATAGTACTCCCATTCATCATCACGAGCAATTGAGAAGAACCGCTAGATTGGTGGTCCCATTGATCCAACATCAAGTACCCCCTCTATTAGTACATCATCCTCATTTCCAATCCACTGGCATCTCTCAAACGAGCAACCAACTAATCAAATGATGGTCGAGCCCTAAAGACAATAGACACCTTTTGCATTCCATCAAACTCAACTTAACCATACTCATCAGCCATCGCACTAACTCAATGATGCAAGGTTACAAGCTTCTCCATCTATTTCATACAAAAAAACAATTCTCATATGGGCTTTTTTCAAAATGAACAACTATGGAATTGCCCAACTACATTGCATCATAGATTACTAAGAATTACAAATATTAAATGCCCTACATCTACACACTGCTCAAACTCATGATCTCTAATTCGTACCTAGGGCACAATAAAATCTCATGGCATACAACTAACTACTCATCAAATCCTTACCTACATTGCAATGGTATAAAATCTTCTACACCTATTCTCATGTAACATACCAAGGAATCAACATTTCTTCCACAAATTAACAAATAATGAAGCACACAACTCAAACTATGGTTTGCAAAAATACACAATGAATACACCAAATCAATTTATACAAATTAATTAAGAAGGGACGGGAGGATACCTTGCTCTAGTATCCATGGATCAAATCCAAATTTTAAAGATCCAATATAAAAATAAGAGAGGGGAGTGTGTGTGAGGAAGAGAGAAGGCGGCGGATAAGAGGAAGAACTAGGTGCCGGCATGCGTGAACGGTCATGAGCGAGGCTATAGCCCCCCCCCCCCACCTTGGTGCCAAGGTCTGCGGCACTGAGGTGTGCGCTAATAGTGGTGGCATCAAGGTGGGCGCCAGGTGCCATGGTGCCAAGGTCCTACCACATAACCACCTTTTTATTGTCCACGCCACTTGGGGGTGGGCTGAAAGCCCTAATTTGGTTTTGGTTAATTGATGAAACCTATTTGGACTAACCCTATGCTCTAAGTGTGAACTTGAGATAGGTTGGTCTAATCCAAGTGATGGAGCTAGGTGGCACTCATGGATGGAGATGACCACATGAAATGATGATCATGATGATGGTGATAATGATCAAGTGCTCATGCTTGGAAAAGAAGAAAGAGAAAAACAAAATGGGCTCAAGGCAAAGGTGATATCCATAGGGTCATTTTGTTTTGGTGATCAAGACACTATAGAGAGTGTGATCACATTTAGGATAGATGGTCGTACTATTAAGAGGGGAGATCTTATTGGACAACTCGATCATCTAGTGCCACTAGGTGTTGGATTACTTGCATTTGCATTTAAGGCCTAGTGCATGTTCGGTGAGAAGTGATTAACCTTTGAAAAATGATTGTAAAAATGCTAACACACTTGCACGTGATGGTTAAACACTTGGAGTGTTGGCACATTTGCAAAGGAATCAAAGGAGGCGAACAAGGGGATGAGGTGATGCCTCTGTGGGCACCGCCACCCCTGTGGCGGTGACTGGCTGGCCTCGGCCGAGAAGGAGTTAGGGGCTGGCCGGGTGCACTGTCGAGTGCTATCCGGTGCCACCGCCTCTTTTATCCAGAGAGCAAGGGAAGTGGGCTTGGTCACCACCTGGGCACCGTCGTGCCTAAGGCGATGCACCATGCTATTTTTCCAGAGAGCAGGGTTTTTGGGGGGTTGGCCTAGGTGGTCACTGCCACCCCCATGGCGGTGCCACCGCCACCCTATCCGGTGCCCCAATAGCTAGTGGATGACCATTGGAGGGGCATGGCCACCCCCTGTCTGGTGACACACCGTCGTGTCCGGTGCCCTCGCAAAAAGTGGCTCCAAGGGGTAACAACTCTATTTGAAGGTGGGCTTATAAATAGAGGTAGTGCCCATCCTTGTCTACTCTCTTAACACTTCCCATACCTGTGTACACCCTTTGGGAGCTGAGCAAACATAATCCACTCACTTGCACACTTGATTTCATCATTTGAGTGAGATTGGACAGCCTCTAGTGCATTGCTTAGTGGTCTAGCATCTTGTGGCACTAGTTGGACAATTTGGGCTGGTGGAGATCTTGTTACTCTTGGTGTTTGCCAACACCTAGATGGCTCGGTGATTGGCGTATCATTGAGCGGCTATTGGTGATTGTTGCAGGCTCCGATCGTTGATCTTGTGAGGGGTTCTTGTGCCTTCCCCGTGGGAGATCTTGAAAGGCAACTCTAGTGGATTGCGCGTGGCTTGTGGATCCCCATCTTATGTTGGTTGTGCGGCACCCGATTATGGGTTAGGCGTGTGATGCCTATTAGCGTATGAACCTCCAAGTGGGTGAATCGCTACAACGAGGACGTAGCTTACCGGCAAGCAAGTGATCCTCGGGGATAAATCATTATGTCATCATTGTCTCCGGGTTTCTTATTGTGATTGATTGATTGTCTCTTGCCATGACGGTATAACCCTCACTACCTCTCTTGCATTTACTTTCCTAGTGTAGCTAAGCTCTTTAGTGTAACTAGTTTTGAGAGCTAGCTTGTGTCTTGTTAGTTTGGTTAGTGAGGATCTTTAGTTAGTCTTTGAGAGCTCACTAACTTAGAGAGTAGTGACTTATCCTTTGTGTGAAATAGAGATTATAGCAACTAGAATTATGGATAGGAGGCTTGCATTTTTAGTAGGCTAGCGCAACACTCGCTTCGTCTTATAATTGTCTAACCACTTGGTTTAAGTGTTGTTGTAGAGATTTTTAATAGGCTATTCACCCCCCTCTAGCCATTAGGACCTTTCAAGTGGTATCAGAGCCGTGGTCACCGTGATTTGAGTCTTAACAACCTTCAGTGTCAAAATGGTTTAAATCAACAACACTAGGAAGCCACCCTAATTTGATGGTTCAAATTATCCATATTGGAAGGCAAAGATAACCACCTATATCAAGTCAATCAATAGAAATGTATGAAAGGTGGGGGAGACCAAGTTTGAGGTAGCTAATCCGAAAAACCCCACCACGACCGAAGAGGTGTTGCTACAAAATAATAACATTGCTTTTAGTGCCATTTATGCACTAGTACATTCAGACCAATCACAAACGGTTCATAAAGTCCATCAATAGCATTTTTCGGTCTCGACAGTAAGCTGTTGGTGGTGATGACATTCTCATCACAGGCGGTTTGCAACCAGCGGTGATTCTATCTTATCACAGTCGGTTCATATTACTAGCCAACGGTGATTTGAATTTTCAAAAATCTCAAAAACAGGCCAAAAAATAGCAAAAAATTTTGTTTCAATCCTGGGAAGCCACCCACTAGCCCCAACTTCATGGTACCAGGAAATTGCTCCAACTTTAGCTCCACGCTATTTTTCATAGTACGCGATGGTGCTGGGATTCGAACCAAAGACCTTTGTCCTTAGCTTCTCTAACCACTATCCTCTAACCGCTCCACCCCTAAGTCACTTGTGTCTATATAGCATATCCATTCCCCTAGTATTCACTTTTTAGGATTTAAAATGAATATTTAGGACCCTAAACAGCTTTAGATGAAAAAGTCATAAACTACAAATTTGTTGTTCTAATCGAGATCTATAACTTTGATTTTAGTTGTTTTGCCATCCGAGGTTGTTTGATAAATTTGAATTTCAAAACATCGAAACTTCAGCTAGATTTTTAGGACCTCAAATGATTTCAAATGAAAAACTCATCAACTACAAAGTTGTTGTTCTCATCGAGATCTACAATTTTGGTTTTGGTCGATTTTCCATCCGATGTTGTTTGAAAATTTTGGTTTTTTAAAATTTTAAAACTTCAGATACAATTTTGAGACTATAAATGATTTATAATGAAATAGTTGTCAACTACAAAGTTGTATATCTCATCAAGATTTACAACTTTAGTTTTGGTCATTTTTCCATCTAGGGTCGTTTGTACAATTCAAAAAATTTGAATTTTAAAATTTGAGCGCTTCGAATAGAATTTTGGGACCGTAAATGGTTTTAAATGAAAAAGTCATCAACAACAAAGTTGTCGATTGCGTCGAGATCTACAACTTTGATATAAAGTTTGTTTTCATCTGATTTTATTTAAAAAAAGTTATGAATTTATTTATACATTATACTGCAACATGGTTATCACCGCCGTATCATACAGCGAGCTGGCGGTGAAAATATCTTCACCGTTGGTTCATATGGAGAGGCGACAGTGATGAGGAGCACATCATCACCGTCGGCTAGTGGCGCAACCGGCTGTGATGATGAACTATCACCGTCGATTGGTAAGACGAAGTGGCGGTGATAGTTATAGACCCGGACATTCGTACGAACCGACGGTGATACTCTCATCACCAACAGTTCATATTACGAACCATTGGTGATAGCTATCACTATCATTTTTAATGATACCGGTGGTGATAGATGCGTTGGTGATAGGTCAATCTGTAGTAGTGATGATGCTTTGAATGAGAGGACATTTGAGCAAATCAAGAATATTAAGATAGCTCATGATGCGTGGAAGAAGTTGGAGGAATCATTTGAGGGCACTCAAGCGGTGAAGGGTGCCAAGGCATGCATTCTCAAAGAGAAGTTTGCAAGCTTCGAGATAAAGGAAGATGAGAGGGTGCCAGAGATGTTTCATAGGCTCCAAGTGCCAGTCAATGATCTCAAAGCACTTGGTGAAAAAAGTGAAAGACAAGGACTTCTTTCATAAGTTCTTGAGATGCTTACCATCAAGATTTGGCACATTGGTCACTATTCTAGTGAGGAGTGGTTTAGATACAATGACACCAAACCAAGTGTTGGGAGAAGTAATGACCAATGACACATATAGAGATGATGATGAGAAGGAAGAAAAGAACAATGAGAAGAAAGATGACAAGAAGGATAAGAAGAAGAAGAGTGTAGCATTCAAGGCCACATCATCATTGTTGACGGTCGTTAACATCATTCATAAACCATTAACATATCCTGTATTTGTACTTAATTCCATCACCAAACATAGGTCTAGGGGTTTAAACTAATAAATTCCACAAGTTTTGGTGAATCTGTGTTTGCAGGAGGATTTATCAAGAAAACCATCAAGGTGGACCCAAACGTCAGACTTAATCGCCCTTATCCATAGCCAAAACAACCCTAGAAGGTCCTAGAAGACTCGAGAAGACACCACACCGATGTAGAGGGTGAGGCGCCGCTAGGTGGGGTGGCCCCACCCGTAGGCCGCCCAGCCCCTAGGGCCCACCTATCATTCCCCTATTGTTATGTTGGTTCTCCACCGCCTTAAAGATTGCATCTACGTCGTTTATTCAAGTCGGGTTGATCCGAGGGTCCAGAATTGATGCTCTGGCATATATATAGCAGCCCCTCAACTCCTCCTTGGAGGCATCTCTAAAACCCTAATTCATATCCCTTATTCAGATCAACACACACTAGGAGGATTAGGTCTAGAACTCTCCAATGTAGTAGATTAGTAGCTCGGGAGTGAGGGTCGAGTTGGGCTCATGCTCAAGTTCTAGATCTAGTCTTGGAGGCTCGACAAAGCCTTGTATCTTCACTTCTACATCTTGTAAAATTTATTATCAATTCATCATATTCCTATCTACATGGCTATGCTTACTTTTAATATATATCTTGCTTAGTTAAGGTTATCATTACTTTTGTGTGTGGGTTCATAGAGCACTTAGCCTGCTAGTTTATCGATTGGGCTAAGTAGCCGAGCTTCATGTAAGTATGGTGCTTATATGATGCTCTGCCTATGAGTACACACTATTCTCTAGTTATGTGGTAGCAGCGGGAGGTGACAGCCCCGTCTATCCTTTGTAGTCCATACCAAATTGAGCAGGTTCTTAAATTGTAGGACCATAGTCACGTTAGTAGAGTTATGTATTGTGGGTGCTCTACCATATAAGTGGCGTCCCGAAGTGCACAAGAGTAGAGTTGGTCTTAGCTATAGTTGGATGTATCTTAGCTATAGTTGGATGTATATATACTTTGATCATGTAATAAGAATGTCTCAGGAATGTACCTCACTTGTTGTTCTCCTGAGTTAACTAGTTTACACTATCTTAGTGATCTATCCCCTGAGTGTCATTATGCTTAACTCTTATCATTACATTTATCCCCTGCTCTAGCTATGTTGGTATGTTAATAGATACTCCTTTGTTACCCAATAAATCTTTACTCCATTGTTTCCCTATGGTAAAATATAAATAACGATACCTGGAATACTCCCGGTAAAATGCTACAATGGTATTCTGTGCGCTTGTAGAATCCTTCATATTCTATTTGCACTTAATAAATACCAATAAGCATTTTTGACGCCGTTGCCGGGGAAACAATTAGCATAAAGATTGAGATTAGTAACATACCGCTAGCTTTAGTATGATTACCCCTGTTCTGTTGAATTGTGGAATAAGACAGGACAACAAACGCCGTTTTGACCTTCTGACAAGCTTCCACGAGAAAAGAAGAAACATTGAAGAACCAGGGTGCCTGAACTTCAAGATCCATCAACACTGGAACCCTATCATCTCACAGGTTTGTATAGACGTATATATTCTCTAACCATGTGTAGATTGGAGAAAAAGGTCATCGTCACAAGAATTCAAATCACATCTCAAGTGATGAATACAGACGCTACACTACCCACAAATTCTATCTTGTGAGTCATGTTAAGTATGATCAAGAAAGGTGAGATAGTCATGCTCATGGACTTTAAACTTGATGAGTAGTTATCTTTTATTTTTTGCATACCATTGCATGTTTATTTTAAATAATTCATTCATCCACTCCATTTAGTTTAAATTCTCTCATATCAAATTCACATCATATTTAGTTCCTTGCATGCATTCATGCCACTTGCATTTTTTATTAAAAAATCTCTCACCATTATCATGCTTTTTCATCTCTATTTGAATAAATCTCTATAATATTTTATGTTACCGTTTGGTTACTATAGTATGTTTAGATTTGGAAGTATCTTTATACATCTTTTAAAGTAAGCATTGTGCTTAGTTTAAATCAAGAGGTGCATGACCTTATTTCTAAAGGCTTTTTAAATTAAGCATGGTGCTTAGTTTAAAATGCCTTCCTTAATCAAATTAGACATGGAGTTTAGTTTGGTTATTGAACTAAAACTTGCTGTAGTAGATACTGATTATTTTGTTGGACTAACCCCTGCAGAAAACTCTCAAACTCTATTGGGGAAGTCCTGAGATAAATTCACATCAAAGATGAATAAGGCATGTGATGAACTCCAACAACTCTGCGCAAAAGAAGACACAACTCATTCTTCATGGAAGGAAGAACTATGAGTATCATGGTTTATTCACTTATCTTTTGTTGCAAGTTATCTTTGCCTTGAACCATGCTACAATGCAACAAACACATAAAAAATTGATATGAAACATGATAAACAAAACCTATGCTAAAGTAATCATAAAACTATCTTTTTATTAGCAAAGATGAAAATCACACAAATTATGGATAACAACCCATTTTTCAAATTTGTTATACTACCTCGGGTATGTGTCCATTAAGATTTTGTAGGAAAGAATGAATATAAGCTGTGCCTGTCCATGAAAAGAATGAATATAAGCTGTGCCTGTCCATGGTTTGGTATAAACTTGCAAACCCAAACAAAACCGCCACTTCAGTAGTGGAACAAAAAGGAAGAAGACGAGTGCCATAAAAAGCACTCACTCATAGAAAGTGGATGGATAAATCAACAGGACATGAGCAAAGTCGAAGACAACATAGCATTGAGCCTTTCCAAGACTCAAGCTAGGATGATGATGAGAAGCAAGATTCAACCCACCTCATATTAGCCAGAATATGCCTGCTTTCATCACCTTCGAAAAGACCAACTCGCACATCGACGACAAGGACTAGGATGACAAATGCCACTACATCATGGCATGCATCCTCGTATCAACAAACATCAGTAATCAATGGAGGTCTATCGACGGTGTCTTGTAAGGCCGCGACCATGGTCACAAAGACACCCCTAAGTCATTGGAGATGAAGCTTCCGTGCAAGTATCAATGAGGTTCCTTCTTTGACCATAAAGACGCTTGGCGAATCACTGACAAACAAAGAAGAACAACTCTCCACCATGCCGTTAGACAATCAAGGAGGAACTTGAGTTCGTATCTCCAATGAACACCAACTCGTCAACCAAGACTCAACATAAATCAAAGAAGGATTGATGGGAGAAGATCATGCAACTGTCCGAATGCTGCAAAAGAAAAGCTTAATACAAGAAAAGGTCCTGCTCAACAGACGACGAGCTCTCGCCCAAAGGTAAATCGGATAAGCCTCCTTTCAGGTATGTTTGTCACTAATTATTTCAATAAAAAGAAGGAAAACATAAGGTATATCCAAACAAGCATTATGCAACATAGAATCACATTCATAGGAGAATTCTATCATCCAAACTTGATTCTGCATTTTGCAAAATTCAAGTGTAGGGGATAGAGTTCTCTAAAATATCTCATGCCATGTTGCTAATTTGTCTTGGTCATCCCTACCTTTATGATGTGCTCAACTTGTTAAATCTCTAACAAGTAAAAATTTAAATAATCATGCTCCTTTAGTTCACCATACATATTCTTGTTTCTACTTGAATAAATCTGTTGAGTCTTTCAAGCTTCCTTGTTCTATTATAAGTATGCTTTGGAATACTATTCGAACATAATCATTGGATCAAAACATACTTGTATAGAATTCGGTTGTACATATAGGAAAGTTAGGAGATCATTTGTAGAAACAAACCAAGGTTTGAGGAATTCTTTAAAATAATTTCACACATCTTTGCCTTAACCTTGTTGAAACTTTGAAGTAGTGGTGAACAATAAAGGCAAATTATTTAAAACATGGGATAAAGATTCTATGCTAACTGAAATGTTAAAACCAACTTTCCTGTAAGCATAAAAGATGACCTTTAGTTCTATGGCAACACTATCCTTACTTTGAATTATTTGTATACTTCTTTGGGTATGTGTTGTTTACTAATCCCTTGCAGAGAAGAAATAATGAGAGGAGCAGAAGGTCCGATCAAAATGCCAAGAAAGAATAAAAGACGGCATGATGGAAGGGTGAGAAAGAAGGAGTGCAACATATGAGACAAGATGCTCATGAACAACACAAGATGCAAGGAAGGAAAGGACCAATGAAAGTCGTCTACCCTTCATCACATGGTGTCATCATGATCCAATGATGAAGGTAACATCTTAAGATAAGTGTTCATCATTTTTCTCTTGATCTTGATATGCACATAAATGAAGACACAAACATGTTTGAGTTATAACTTTGCTTGATCCAACCTGATTAACTCAACATGTCTTGTTCCTTAAGCTTGTTCATAGCACCACTTTCTTGATCTCGGTCTTAACCAAATGAACTAAAATATCGCATATCTTATCTTTGGAAGATGATAGTCATAATCATGAAAAGTTTGATACATTGTATAAAGATAGACAATCCTTTCATGGGTTAAGTAACTCCACTCTTTTTGTCATAGTTAAAATGCTACATTCATGCTCATCCTTCTAATCTTATCACCCAGGTTATAAATAAACAATGCACACAACATCAATCTTATCATAATTCAATGTGCCTAAGACTAGAGAAGAATAAATAAGGTTTTGGTTCTGTTGGTGTTTTTCCACCAACAGAGCCAATGCACTTGATCTCTACCTTGTCTTTATGAGTAGAACACACTTCGAGTAAAGTGTGTGTGTGTGGGGGGTTGATCCCCCAGATTCTACAAGTGAAAATTCTGAATCGACAATAGGCTCGCAACCATTGAACAGACAAATGATGCCATACAAGGTACGTTACATAATCATGTACAATGGCAGGTAAGCATGGGACACGAGATGGCCGGCCTCCAGCAACAATAGCAACAGCAAAAATCAAAATTGGAAGGCTATGTTCTAGCACCTTCACATCCGGCCACCTCGTTGAGCAACCAAGACAATAACCAGCTTGGGGGTAAAGTCATCTCATGTGTATCTAGATAAGTTTTTTTCCTTTTATTATTCTTAGTTTGCTTTATATATATATTAAAAAAAGATGAATAACTAAAAACGAAATCAAAAGTTATCTTTGTAGAAATATATATAGTTATAATGTGTGATCTAAAAAATAAAAACAAAATAAAAAAAATATGTCTAGTTTGTTTTAATTTCTTTTAAGAGATAAATAAATAATAAGGGACTCTTAAGATAATCTCTTAAAATAGAAATGATGAATAGTTGCTCTGTTGTAATTTCTTTCAAGTACCTAGTTTTTAATCTTGAATTCTTCCGAGTTTAGGATAAGATTGTTTTGATATTAAGATTTACTCTGAACTTGAAACTTGTGGGTAGCATATACTTGATCTAAGTCTAGGTAATTGACGGATATGATATGAGAAGGTCTGAGCTGTTGTTTATTTTGTTCCAAATGATACTAAAGTTCTGAAGATTTATCTTTTGAAAAACACAAAAATATTACACCACTACAAGAAATATGCTGGTTTATGACGTTTATGCCATGACACCAGGTAAAAATGACACTAAGTCAACTACTTTATTACATTTTTTCCATAGGCATCTCAACTTAGTGATATAAGTAAATGTATGTAACAAAAGATGTCTTAAAGCTAGTGTAATTGTATATTGTGACCATATTTGCCACGTAATAAAGGGTGGTAATGCAGATCAAATTATTTTATTGATTTTGTTAACACTATTATTCAAGGTGGAATGCGGGTCCAACTGTCAAGATGGGTATGGATCAAGGTCGTTAATCCTGTCTATAATAGTATATCATTCTAATAACAAGCGAGTTCAAGAATGATGTATATAAAATATATCAATGTTATTTATTATTACTTGTTTGAAATAGTAGATAAATAAATATACATCTGCACATAGGAAAGGAAAAGAAAATAATTTTTTTTGAGGAAAGAAAAAGAAAATAAATAAAAAAAGAAACTGGACCGATGGAGGAAGAACCACCCCAACGGCTTTCAAGTAGAAAGAGGGACCATGACCCCAGCCCAGAAAACCTCCTGAACCCTAGTGTCGGTGTTTCGGACCGGGGGGTCCTCAACCGACTAGTGAATTTGTTCTGCGTGCTCCCAATTTCGGATGATGATGCAAAGAGACACAAGGTTTATACTGGTTCAGGCAATCGGTGCCCTACGTCCAGTCTGAGAGATCGAACTTGTATTCCTTGCACCGAAGTGCTCATAGTAGGGGGTTACAAGCTAAGGGAGAGAGGGAACTAGTCCCAGGTCTCGGCGGGATGTCGTGTGGGCCGTCTGGGACGTTGCTCTCCAGCGGCTGGAATGTGTGCGTGTGTGTATTACAAGGTGTTCTTCGTCGTCCTCTTCTAAGTGGCCCAAGTCCTCTCCTTTTATAGTTGAAGGGAGGGCAAGGACAGTACATGTATTACTATGCGGCGTCGTGCCAATAGGGGTGGCATGTCCGAGCCCTGTGGCATGTTCCTGTGGCGGCGTGGTCGTAGGAGTGGTCCGTCCTTGGAGTACTGGGGCGGCGTGGTTGTCCCATCAGATCCTGTGCGTCGTGGGAGCCCCGGGAATGCCTCGGAGTGGACGCGGCGACGAACGTGCAAGCCACTGTGGACGGACCGTGCGCGAGGCCGAGACTTGGTCGGTGCCGAGGCTTGCACTGTGGTGGGGGGGTCTCGGCAGGCACGAACCCCAAGATCATCGAGGCCCTGGTGTACAGTGCCGAGGCCTTGAGCGGGTGGATGATCGTGGGTACAGCGTTAGGACACAGTGGCCGGTAATCCCCATCGTACCCTATCCCAGCCGGTATGGCGCTGATCGTGGACATAGTGTTAGGACACAGTGGCCGGTAATCCCCGCCGTGCCCTGTCCCGGCCGGTATGGCGTTGATGCGACCTCGGGTCGCATCGGCCATTCTGTGGCGTTGAGCCACCGTCCGGCTGAGATTGCGGGAGTGGTTGAAGTATTAATGAGATGTGACACGCTGTTGGGAGGGTCGACCGAGGCGGGGGGGACGGGTCGCGGGCGAGCCGGCCTCGAGCGACACGGAGAATGAGGCCTCGTGCGAGACGAAGATCAGGCCCCTTGCCGAGGCCTCGTGCGAGAGGCCTCGCGCGATACGGAGAATGCACCTCCTGCCGAGGCCTTCCGCGGAGAGCCTCGGGCGAGGCGGAGACGACGTTCCCTGCCGAGGCCTTCCCTGGAGAGCCTCGCACGAAGCGGAGTTTGCGTCAGGATGCCGAGACCTCCTGCTCGAGGCTCGAGGCGAGGAGGAGGAGGACCCAGTGGGCTCGGTCGTGGCGAGTGAGGGGCCCATGACTTACCTTCTAGTTTTTATTTTTTAGATGGGACTTTAGCGACCCTTTCGATGTTTGCTTGGGGTACCCCGTTCTAAGGTACCCGACAGTAGCCCCCGAGCCTCGGGGGGAGTGCGTACACTCCCCCTGAGGGTTTGCCGAGGCTTGGTTTATACCTGCCCCGTAGGAATTGGGGTTTGTTTTTTGAGGTTCCGGTGGGCGCACGCGAGCGCACCCACCGGGTGTAGCCCCCGAGCCCCTGGAGGAGTGGAGTTACTCCTCTAGGGGCTTTCTTCATTTTTGCGTCTGAATGAGTAGTTCTTATTGCATTTGCCGAGCCCCCAAGCGCAAGTTCGGGTTGCGGGGGTCTCGGCGAGGCTGCAGGAAAAAGCCCTCTAGCCTCCGCACGGAGCGAGAGGTTCGTTAGGGGTCCCCTGACTTTGGGTATGATCCTCACGCTTCCTTTTGCTCGGAAGGAGGGGTGGAATGTGCCAGGCTACCCTCGATGGGCGCGAGCGTGGACACTTCCGGTGAGCTGTTAGCGGGTAGTCCGAGTGGAGGCCCAAGCCCCGTTCGCTGGGGGTCGGCTAGCGGTCCAGAGACGCACTCCAAGAGTACCAGGGGGTTTCTCTAGTGGGTGCCGAGGCCGTTCGCTGGCCTCGGTGGCTCGGTGCCTCCCTACGATGGGATCCCATTCGGATACTTCCCCGCCGGTCTCGGACATGACTTAGGACGCCCCGAGCGTCCGTTCGCTCGGGCCTGGGCCATTCGTAGGCTCGCCCCGATGTCGTCCCTGACTCTATTGCCCTAGGGCGGCTGTCGAAACCTCTTGGAGGCCCAGCCTTCGAACCCTTGGACCGTAACGGGCTTGGTGCCCTTTATTGTGTTTGTAGCGAAACCTCTAGCGTAGTTTTAGACCTGTTTGTCTTTGTCTTGGGTGTCCTGGCCCCTTCATCTGATCTTCACATGTCCTTTTTGTTCGAACGGAGGGTTAGTTTGCCGAGCCCATTCTGGTCTCGGCAAGGTTGTAGGAAGAGTCCCTAGCCTCTACGTGAGAGGGTCGTCGGGAGTTCCACTGGCTTTTTATACGCCCCTCGCGCGTGAGGGTTTGTTTGCCGAGGCCCCTTTGGGCGCGAGCCCGGGTCGTGGGGTCTCGGCATATTTGCAGGAGGAGCCCCCTAGCCTCTGCATAGAGCGAGAAGGCTATCGGAGGTTCCCCTGACTTTTTATGCGACCCTCGCGCTTCCTTTTCATTCGGAAGGAGGGGTGGAATGTGCCTCGCTACCCTCGATGGGCACGAGCGGTGGCACTTCCGGTGAGCTGTTATCGGGTAGTCCGAGTGAAGGCCCGAACCCCGTTCGTTAGGGGACGGCTAGCGGTCCAGAGACACACTCCAAGAGTACCAGAGGATTTCTCTAGTGGGTGCCGAGGCCGTTCGTTGGGCCTCGGTGGCTCGGTGCCTCCCTACGGTGGGATCCCATTCGGATACTTTCCTGTCGGTCTCGGACACGACTTTGGGCGTCCCAAGCGATTCGCTCGCTTGGGCCTCGGCCCCATATAGGCTCGCCCGCAGTCGCCCCTGACTCTATTATCCTGGGGTGGCTATCGAAACCCTTTGGGGTCCAGCCTTTGAACCCCTGGATCGTAATAGGCTCAGAGCCCGGTTCCTTCCAACGAAAGGAACAGGCCGCGGGGAATATCTTCCCTATTGGCTCGGCAACAGGTGGCACGCCTTTTGAGGCAGTTTTATGGGGAGGCGAAACGACCCCTACTGCCGTAGTGGCCGAGCGTGACGTGATGGACGTGACGTAACTGTCCTCGCATTTAATGCGGGAGACGTGGGCGCGTGGGCCGACGAAATCGGCTCGTGGTTAACCGCGCCGGACGGGGGGAAAACCTCCCCGATTTCGTCGCTCGTTCGTTTCGTCTCCTCCCTACATAAATACCCGAGGAGTCTCGCCCCTCCTCGTCTTACCTTGCCTGCATCAGCACCGCCTCCGTCGAGCCGTCGCCAGAGCAGCGGGTGCCGAGAAGAAGAGGAGAGAAGAGCGAACCTAGGGAGAAAGCGAGAAAAAAGCGAGAGCGTGGGAGGGAGAGAGAAAAACTCACCGCCGCACCCGATTCCTCCATCGCACCCATGGCCGGCAACGTCGTCGTTGTCGAGGCGGACCCTTGGGATCCGTCGGACGTCACCGAGGAGATGCTCTAGTCGCTTGTCGACGGTGGACTCCTCCGCCCGGTGACAGACCCTAGTAGGCCGGAGTGGATTGCTCCGTACGGCGAGCCAGAGCCGAGGCCCCACGATGGCTACGTCATGAGCTTCATCTCCTTCCACGAGCGTGGCCTCGGTGTCCTGGTGGACCGGTTCGTGCGGGCGCTCCCGCACTACTACGACGTGGAGCTCCATAATTTTAATCCCAACTCCATCGCTCAGGCGGCTATCTTCGTTGCCGTCTGCGAGGGGTATTTAGGGATCGCTCCCCATTGGGAGTTGTGGCATACTACCAAGCCGACGGGCACGTCGGGTAAGAGGAAGGCGTCGAGGGCCGGAGGCTGTACTCTCCAAGTGCGTTAGGACCGCCTGCACCTCTACATCCCGGCCCAACTCACGTCCTCCAACCGCCGGTGGTACACGAGTTGGTTTTACCTCCGCAACGACGACGGAGGACTTCCCCCCTACACCGGGCGGATTGTGGGGAGTTGCCTGGAGAAATGGAAGTGGGGTGTCCCGAAGGTCGACCAGCCCAAGCTAGAGCCGCTCCTGGAGGGGCTGGCGAGGCTGTGGGGCCATGGCCTCACCGTAGCTGTGGTCGTGGCCGCCTTCCACCGCCGGAGGGTGCTGCCGCTGATGGCTCGGCGGCGGCGGCTGTTCGAGATGAAGCCGGGTGAGCCCATTGAGGGCACCCGGATGTCCTCCTTCGCCCTCTCCGACGAGGAAATTCTCTGTCGGGTGGGTGAGACGGTAGATGCGAAGTTGAGGGGCGGCAACTTGACCCCCTTCGCGATGCGACCGTCGCGGGGGTTCCTTTCGCTGGTAAGTCGAGTGCCGCTGTAGCCTCTGAGCCTCCTCAATCTCCCCTTATCCCTTGTTTCCTTATGCGCGTTTATCGTTCCTTCAGGGGATGAGGGACGTGCGCTCCTCTCTGCCGCCCGTTCCCGAGGACGCGGGGCGGCGGGCGATCAACCGCGCTCACGCCGATGCGTAGAAGAAGCGAAAGGATGCTAAGGCGGTGAAGCGCATGAAGCACATCCTCGCGCGTGAGGAATTGGATAAGCGCCGCCGTCAGCAACAGAAGGATGGTCTCCCGTTGGAGGAATCCCCGTCGACGTCGTTGTCGACGGAGGCCTCGGATGGGAACGACAAGGGCGAGGGAGGGCGAGGTCCCCTAGACCACCTTCCTGACGTCGTGGAGGTGGCGCCTGGGGCGTCGGCAAGTAGCTCGGCACCCCCAGGAAGGGGAGGAGAAGCGGACCCGGGGCCGGCGGTTGCCCGCTCCGGGGCTGAGGCTGACACGCTCGAGGCACGGGCGTTAGGCAAACGCGCCGTCAGCCCAGTAGGCTCGGTGGCCGTGGTGGAGCAGGTGGCAGTGGAGGCGATGCCACCGCCCCTGCAGAGGACTGAAGGGGCGCTGGGGTCCGCTGAGGACCGACCGGCGCTGATGGATACGGATGCGACGCCACTGCCGCCGCCTCCGCCATTGCGGATGAGGTTTGCTGTGGCGAAGCGGGGGCCGCCCCGTTCAAAGTAAGTGTATTTTTGGTAGGGTTATGGTGTCTTCCGTTCGCTTTTTTGGTCTCGCACTGACCCTGTAGGTTAATTTTCTTTAGTCGGAAGTGGCCTGCGGACGACCTCCCCTTGGCGCCCCTTAAGGCGCTTAAGGCGAGCCCTGACTCCTCCGCCCACTGGGTGGCGGAGGCACAAGCCGCCATCCAATGTGGCGCGGCGTCGGCGAGGGTCGACCCAAACGGACCGGCCGCCCAAGGAGGGGTTGCCGAGGTGGCTCCTACACGGTCGGATGGGGCCTTCGTGCCCTTTGTTGCCGAGGCTCCCGGGGTCTCCGAGGCTGAGGCGATGGAGGCCACGGCGCCCGCGACCACCAAGACCGCAGTGGCCGCGGTCGGCGTCTCTGTGTCTGCCGAGGCCACGATGGCGGAGGTCGGAGCCCCCGAGACCGCCGAGGCCGTGATTGTAGAGGCCGGAGCCGCTGAGGTCACCAAGGCTATCGTGATGGCGGCGAGGCCATCTGTGCAGGAGGCGGGGATGTAGGCGGCGGAGGCCTCGGTCGTGCCCTTGGTTCAAGGCCCGCCGTTGTTGCGGGAGAGCGCCCGGGAGGCGGAGGTCTATCCGATCTCCTCCGACGATACTTCCCGGGCGTGGGAGGTGGTCGACGCCGAGGAGACCGATGCCGTGGAGCAGCCGGCGCCGCTCTTGGATGAGGGAAGCTCGGCCCTCGTGAGGGTGCGACCTGAGCCTCGCGGGTGGGATCACCCGTGGGTACTGTGGCGGAGCCGGGACGACCCTGAGGGGGAGCCTCTGTTCGCCCTTGAGGACGCGGCCGAGGGCGGGCGCTGGAGCACCTTCGAGCAGTACCGCGAGCTGGCGGAGCGGTCGCTGTGGACGGCGCTGTCCGTGGTGGCCGACGAACTGCCCGGAGTCGCCTAGGTTCGTGTTTTCCTTTCTCGTGTGACGTTGTTCTTCTCTCGGTTTTGTCGCAATCGACGACCTCTATTCTGCCTCCTCAGGAGCTCGAGACCCGGTCCCTCGGGAAGTCGGTCTTTCTCCGGCGGGAGAGGGGCATCTGGGACCAGCTTCAGCGGTAGAGGGGCCTTCTTGCCGATGCTAATGAGCTTCTGTCGGTGCGAAGCGCGGAGGTGGAGGACCTCCACCTTCACTATGCCGACATGAAGGTCGAGGCAGCCACAGCCCAGACGCAGCTCGCCCCCTTGGCGGCGCGGGTCAAGGAGCTGGAGGAGGAGCTTACCCGCGCCGTCAGCGATCAGGATGCCTTCAGGTCCCGAGCCGAAGAAGCGACGGCCTCGGGCAAGGCCCTCGCCGAGCAGCTGGGGGCGGAGGAGAGTGCGCACCGGCTGACCAGAAGCACTCTAAACGAGGCCCTTGCTGCAGCTGAGGCCTCGCAAATCGAGGCTGTGGTTTTGAGGGGGACGGTCGAGGGTGAGTTCCAGTCCCCTTGTTTTGTTTCCTTCTCCTTATGTTCGCTCCCTAACTTCCTTGTATGACGCAGAGCTGGGGAGTGAAGCTTCCAGGGCGACCGAGGCCTCTTGGGTCGAGGCCCAGCGGTTGAAGGAGAAGGCCGAGGCCTGCCAGGCCGAGACCCGACGCTGGGAGCAGAAGGCCAAGGGTGAGTTCCGTGGGCCTCCGTCCCTGACTTAGGTTGTTTTTTCTCTGGCTTGCCTCATTCCATTTTCCGCGGTGCAGAGTCAGAGGCGGAGTTCGCTCGGGCCACCGAGGCTTCAAGCGCGGTGCAGACAGTGCTCAATACCGAGATCGAGGATCACGAGGCGCTGAAACGTGCCGCCCTTTCCGCCTGCAAGGCCTTGGAGGTCGAGGGGGTTCAGTCAGGCAGCTCCCTTGGGAGCCGCTTGACTGGGCTGAGCAGCCAGATGCGCGAGCGGCTCTGAGGGGCGCTGCACACGGGTGTCAAGTGGGCGATGGCCGTCATCTCCTCTCACTACCTTGGCGTCGACCTCCCGGCCATCAGTGATGGCTATGTTGTGCCTGATGATGACGAGGAGGCTGACGCGGCGGTCGCGAAGCTGATGGAGGCGGCGGAAGGCCCTGGCACGGTGCTGGCGACGCTCTTCGAAGAGGAGGTGGTTCCTCCCTTACCATCTGCCGGTGCTAAAGGCCCTGAGCCTTGATCTGGGCCCCGAGGGCTATGTAAAGATAGAATAGGGGTTATTTTTGTATCAAAACGTTTGTGGCCGTCGAGGCCTTTATTTTCGAAGTATTTGTGTTTCTTAGTTGTTTTTCTTATGTTTCCGAGCCTTCGTCCTCTGTTGCTTCTGATCAGATTTCGTTTGCAAAATGCCTCTTTGGGGCCTAAGCCGTCCCTTGAGCGAGAGGTAGTGAGGGAGTGTCGTAGCTCGGGGGCATAGGCCATCTCACGACTCTACCGGCCTCTTGCTTAGGAAACAGACCTTGGTCCGAGGAGTCTTTACAAATGATTCGTCAGAGCCTGCTAGTGTCTTGGCGTAGGAATTTTTTGTGAAAAACAACCGAAGAATGGTGCGTGGGACCTAGGGGACACCTAGGGGGGGGTCCCCTACCTAGCCCCCGAGGGAGGCTTGGTTCTGCCGAGGCAGAACCGGGTCTCCCTTGCCATGTTACTGTCTTGCCGAGGCCTACTATGGGCTCGGGGGGTTTCTCGAAAAATTTAGACCAACTAAAGAACGCTATTTAATTGTATTTCGAGAAACAACATATATAATGCTTTGGAAATTTAGGGGTAAAAGCGACGTAGCTGTTCTATGTTCCAAGCGTTGGTGAAGACTTCGCCCTTCTCGTTGGCCAGCTTGTAGGTCCCGGGCTTCAGTACTTGGGCGATGATGTACGGTCCTTCCCATGGCGGGGTCAGCTTGTGGCGACCCTTGTTGCTCTGTGCTAGCCTCAGCACTAGGTCGCCTACCTTTAGGTCTCGGCCTCGGACGCGTCGGGCCTGATAGCGTCGTAGGCTCTGCTGGTATTTGGCCGAGTGTAGTAGCGCAACGTCTCGGGCTTCCTCCAGTTGATCAAGGGCGTCCTCTCGGGTGGTGCAGTTACTTTGTTCGTTATAGGCTTGCAGCCTCGGGGAACCATATTCCAGGTCGGTGGGAAAGATGGCCTCGGCCCCATAGACTAGGAAGAAAGGCGTGAATCCCGTGGCTCGGCTTGGAGTATTCCTCAGGCTCCAGATGACCGATGGGAGTTCGGCGAGCCATTTCTTGCCAAACTTTTTCAACCGGTTGTGAATCCTTGGCTTGAGGCCTTGTAGGATCATGCCGTTGGCACACTCTACTTGGCCGTTGGTCCTTGGGTGTCCTATGGCCGGCCAGGCCACACGGATGTGGTGGTCGCCGCAAAACGTCAAGAACTTTTTGCCGATGAACTGCGTCCCATTGTCGGTGATGATGGTGTTGGGGACCCCAAACCTGTGGATAATGTCAGTGAAGAACAGCACCGCCTGCTCGGATTTGATTCAATTGATCGGACGAGCCTCGATCCATTTGGAGAACTTGTCGATTGATACCAGTAGATGGGTGTAGCCCCCGGGGGCCTTTTGCAGAGGCCCGACCATGTCGAGCCCCCACACGGCGAATGGCCATGTGATGGGGATGGTTTGCAGGGCTAGGGCCGAGAGATGTGTCTGCCGAGCATAGTACTGGCATCCTTCGTAGGAGCGTACTAGCTTGGTAGCGTCGGCGACCGCCGTTGGCCAGTAGAACCCTTGGCGGAAAGCGTTCCCTACGAGCGTCCGAGGTGCCGCATGGTGCCCGCAGGCGCCTGCATGTAAGTCCCAAAGCAGGGCTTGGCCCGCCTCGGCACTGATACAACGTTGGAGGACACCTGAAGGGCTTCGCCTGTACAATTCATCATTGTAGAGGGCGTAGGTCTTGGCTCGGCGCGCGAGCCGTCGTGCTTCGGTTCTGTCGTCAGGAAGCTCCCCCCGATCAAGCCAATCGAGGAACGGGACTCGCCAATCCGCATCCTGATCAGTCTGCGGAGGCTCGGCGTTGACTTCCATGACCTCGGGCTCGGTCGAGGGGGTCTCGGCAGCAGAGGGGGCGTCGGGCTTTGCCATGGGTTCCACAGGTGGGCCCTCCTCTGTTGTCGAGGTGCAGCCGATGGAAGGTTTGTGGAGGTCTCTGGCGAAGACGTTCGGGGGGACCGGGGCCCGTGCCGAGGCCATCTTTGCTAGCTCGTCGGCGGCCTCGTTGTACTTCCGCGCGACGTGATTTAGTTCGAGACCGTCGAACTTGTCTTCTAGGCGTCGTACCATCTTGCAGTAAGCCTCCATTTTGGGGTCGAGGCAGTTTGACTCCTTCATCACTTGATCTATGACAAGCCACGAGTCGCCTTGGACGTCGAGGCGCCGTGCCCCAAGCTCGATGGCGACTTGCAAGCCATTGATGAGGGCCTCGTATTTGGCCACGTTGTTGGAGGCGGTGAAGTGGAGCCGCACCATGTAGCACATGTGTACTCCAAGGGGTGAAATGAAGAGCAGGCCCGCGCTTGCCCCGGTCTTCATCAGGGATCCGTCGAAGTACAGGGTCCAGCACTCCGTCTGAATTTGAGCAGGTGGCAGTTGGGTATCTGTCCATTCAGCCACGAAATCGGCCAAGACCTGAGACTTGATCGCTTTTCGAGGCGCAAAGGTCAAGGTTTCCCCCATAAGCTCGACAGCCCACTTGGCTATCCTGCCCGAGGCCTCCCGGTTATGAACTATCTCGCCCAGGGGGAAGGATGATACCACAGTCACTGGGTGCGACTCGAAGTAGTGGCGCAGTTTGCGCCGAGCCAGGACCACGGCGTAGACCAGCTTCTAGATGTGGGGGTAGCGTGCTTTGGTCTCGGAGAGCACCTCGCTGACGAAATAAACAGGTCGTTGGGTGGGCAGAGTATGCCCTTCTTCCTGTCTCTCTACCACTACAGCGGCGCTGACCACTTGGGTCGTTGCGGCGACATAGAGTAAGAGGGCCTCGTCCATGGCCAGGGGTATCAGGACGGGAGGATTGGTGAGCAGCCTCTTGAGTCTGTCGAGGGCTTCCTCGGCCTCGGGGGTCCAAGAAAAACGCTCAGACTTTCTCAAGAGTCGGTACAGAGGCAAACCTTTTTCACCGAGGTGCGAGATGAAGCGGCTCAGGGCCGCAAGGCATCCCATGACCCTCTGCACTCCCTTGAGGTCTCTGATTGGTCCCATGCTGGTTATGGCCGAGACCTTCTCTGGGTTGGCTTCAATGCCGCGTTCCGAGACTATGAATCCCAAGAGCATGCCTCGGGGGACCCCGAACACACACTTCTCGGGATTGAGCTTGATGCCCTTCTCTCTAAGGCATTTGAAGGTTATCCTTAAGTCGTCGACGAGACCCTCGGCCTTTCTGGTCTTGACCACGATGTCGTCTACGTAGGCCTCGACGGTCCGCCCAATGTTGTCGCCAAAGACCTGGGTCATGCATCGTTGGTACGTGGCACCTGCGTTTCTGAGGCCGAAGGGCATCATCACGTAGCAATACATGCCGAATGGTGTGATGAAAGAAGTTGCGAGCTGGTCGGACTCTTTCATCTTGATCTGATGGTAACCAGAATACGCATCGAGGAAAGACAGGGTCTCGCACCCTGCGGTGGAGTCAACGATTTGATCGATTCGAGGTAATGGGAAGGGGACCTTTGGACAGGCTTTGTTCAAACCGGTGTAGTCTACACACATCCTCCATTTCCCATTTTTCTTCTTGACCAACACGGGGTTAGCCAACCACTCTGGGTGGGACACTTCCTTGATGAACCCGGCCACCGAGAGTTTCTGTATCTCCTCACCGATGGCCCTACGCTTTTCCTCATCGAAGCAGCGCAGGCGTTGTCTCGTGGGTCTAGATCCGGCCCGGATGTCCAGGGCGTGCTCGGCGACCTCCCTTGGTATGCCCGGCATGTCCGAGGGACTCCATGCGAATATGTCGGCGTTCGTGCGGAGAAAATCGACGAGCACGGCTTCCTATTTGATGCCGAGGGAGGCGCTGATCCTCAGCGCTCGGTCGTCGGGGCAGGCGGGGTCGACCGGGATGAGTTTGATGGTTTCTGTGGGCTCGAACGCCCCCGCGCGACGCTTGGAGTCAGGTACCTCGCCACTGAGTTGGTCGAGGTGGGCGATGAGGGTCTCGGCCTCTGCAAGAGCCTCGGCATACTCGATGCATTCGACATCGTAGTCGTATGCATGTTCGTACGTGGACTCAATCGTGATGACACCACTAGGGCCTAGCATCTTGAGCTTGAGGTAGGTATAGTTGGGTACTGCCATGAATTTGGCGTAGCACGGCCGCCCCAGAATGGCGTGGTAGGCTCCCCCGAACCCGACTACCTCGAAGGTGAGGACTTCCTTGCGGTAGTTGGAGGGGGTGCCGAAGCAGACAGGAAGGTCGATGCGCCCGAGGGGTCGCGTGCGCTTCCCTGGCACGATGCCGTGGAAGGGTGCGACGTCGCCTCAGAGCCTCGACCGGTCGATCTCCAAGAGCTCCAGGGTGTTGGCGTAGAGGATGTTGAGGCCGCTGCCTCCGTCCATCAACACCTTGGAGAGTCGGGCGTTGCCGATGATCAGGTCGACGACCAGTGGGTACTGCCCGAGATTCGGAACATGGTCAGGGTGGTCATCTCGATCGAAGGTGATCGCCTCTCGAGACCAGTCGAGGTACTGGGGGGTGGCCACCTTGACCAAGAAGACCTCTCGGCGTTCCCTCTTGCGCTGCCACGCCATAAGGCATGCCGAGGGCCCACCGAAGATCATGAAGGCGTTGCGTACCTCGGGGAACCCATCGTCCTTGCCTTCATCCCGGTCGCCGGCGCCCTTCTGGTTAGCGTCGTCGTCTGGGAGCCCGAGCCTTGCGTAGTAACGCCGCAGCATGGAGCAATCCTCGAGGGCGTGCTTGACCGAGCTTTGGTGGTAAGGGCAGGGTTTCTTGAGCATGTCGTCGAAGGGCCTAGGGCCTTTGAAGCCTCGGGGGTTCTTGCGTTCCGCGGCTACAACCAGATTAGCCTCCAGGACCTCCTGCTTCCCCAGGCACCCCTTTTTCTTTCTCTTAGGGAGGTGGGAGGCTGAGGCCTCGGGGGCCTCGTCCCTCCGCTTACCCTTGGTGTCGGTGTCGGGGAAGATGGCTCCGACAGCCTCTTCACCCGAGGCGAAGCTGGTGGCGATGTCGAGAAGTGCGGCAGCAGAGCGCGGCATGTTCCGACCTAACTCTCGGACCAAGTCCCGACAAGTGGTGCCGGAGAGGAAAGCTTGGACGATCTCCGAATTGCCGACGCTGGGCAACTCGGTGCACTGTTTGGAGAAGCGCCGGATGAAGTCTCGGAGAGACTCGTCCGGCTTCTGGCGACAGCTCTTAAGATCCCAGGAGTTCCCAGGGCACACGTACGTGCCCTGGAAGTTCCTGACGAAGATTCTAACCAAGTCACGCCAGTCGTGGATTTGTGAGGGAGGAAGGTGCTCGAGCCAGGCTCGCACCGAGTCTGACAGGAGCAAGGGGAGATTGCGGATGATGAGCAGGTCATCGTCTGCGCCACCGAGCTGGCAGGCCAGGCGGTAATCGGCAAGCCAGAGTTCCGGGTTGGTCTCGCCCCTGTACTTCGCGAGATTGGCCGGTTGCCGGAACCGGGCGGGGAAAGGAGCTGCGCGGATGGCCCTGCTGAAGACCCGAGGGCCTGGCGGTTCAGGGGAAGGACTGCGGTCCTCCCCGCTGTCGTAGTGACCGCCTCGGTGTCGGTGGTAGCCCCGAGCGGGCCCCTCGTTGTCGTGGCGTCGTCGCCTGCTGACCACCTCATGGTCTCCCTGCACCTCGCGTCGATTGCCGAGGCGGTCCAGAAGCATGGGGACCCTGTGGGCTATTGGCGCTCGGTCGGGCTCGGGACGAGCCGGGGCTTCCCTGTCCTGCCGAGGCGGTGCCGTGGGCAGGTTCGAGGCGCCCTCGTGCCATTGGGAGGCGGAACTCTCGGCCTGCTGAATCGCAGCGGTCTCTAGGAGATCGTGGAGCTCGCCGCGGACCCGTCGCCCCTCCGTGGTAGAAGGCTCGGGCATTGCGCGGACCAGCATTGCCGCAGCCGCGATGTTCTGGCTAGCGCGATTGAAGACTGGGGGTTGCTCACTCCCTTCGTCGTCGTGGATGCGGTGATGCACATCGCGGGCCCTCCATCGGGCTCCCCCGCCTTCGCCGCGGCCTCGCTGTTCTTGTTCGAGAGAGTCTCGAAGCTGCTGCAGAAGGAGTTGGTCTTGTTCGACCTTGGCCTGGAGCTCACGGAGCTGCTCTAGGTCTGGGCGCTGAGGCCGTGCAAGAGCGACATTCTCATTTCATGCGGCCGGCAGGACATTGCGTGGGGACGTGGTGGCGCCCGCCCCTGGACGAAGCGGGGAACGGCTACCTGCCCCCTCATCCTCTTCGCTGGCCCTCGGCATCCTGAGCCCGACGTGAAAACACTCGCGAGTGGGGTCATAAGTGCCTTCGTCGTCGGAGTCGGAGTAGCCGAGGCAGTAGTCGCTTACGGCCAAGAACTGGCGCAAAGCCCCAGGGTCGTGGAGTCCGGAGAAATCCACTCCGGGCCATGCCTCGTCCTCATCCGAGGAGTCGGCGTGGGCGCTCAGGTCGAGAGCGAAGCGCTGGCGTCGTTCTGAGGGATCCTCGCGAGCGTCAGTGTAAGCGTAGGCGTAAGAGGCGGCGGCATTTCTCAACCCAAAGGGGTATGGGGATGGTGCCGTCGCCAGATTCTGCTCCGCCGGGGTCGGTTCTTTAGGGAGTGGTGGAGCGGAGCTTGATGACTGGGCATCGCCGCGTGTCACCGGCGATTTTCCTTTGTCCAAGCTCAGACTAGACAGGTCCCCAGCCAGGGACCCTGTGCCAACAGTTGGTCGTAGGATATCGGCGGGAGTGGGCGTGCAGCCGGGTTACAGAAGCGTCGGGTGGCCTTTGCTCGCGCAGTTACTGGCGAAGGCGAGAAGCGAGAGCGGCGCCGGCGCGCCTTCGCGCATGGGCTGCCGGTGCGTAACTTCATCGTCGGACGGTGGGGCTCGAGGTGTGAGGAGTACCATGTTGTACTCATGCCCTAGAGACATGAACTCTAGGCTCCCGAACCAAACTACGGTGCCGAGACGCAATGGTCGTGCGGGGTCTGCCATCCGGAACCTGCTGGGATGATGAAACTGACACGCAGAGGCCCCTACCTGGCGCGCCAACTGTCGATGTTTCGGACCGGGGGGGTCCTCAACCGACTAGTGAATTTGTTCTGCGTGCTCCCAATTTCGGATGGTGATGCAAAGAGACACAAGGTTTATACTGGTTCAGGCAATCGGTGCCCTACGTCCAGTCTGAGAGATTGAACTTGTATTCCTTGCACCGAAGTGCTCGTAGTAGGGGGTTACAAGCTAAGGGAGAGAGGGAACTAGTCCAGTGTCTCGGCGGGATGTCGTGTGGGCCGTCTGGGACGTTTGCTCTCAAATTTGGAATGTGTGCGTGTGTGTATTACAAGGTGTTCTTCGTTGTCCTCTTCTAAGTGGCCCAAGTCCTCTCCTTTTTATAGTTGAAGGGAGGGCAAGGGACGAGACATGTATTACTATCTTGGCGTCGTGCCAATAGGGGTGGCATGTCCAGAGCCACGTGGCATGTTCTGTGTGGCGTGGTCGTAGGAGTGGTCCGTCCTTGGAGTCTTTGGGCGGCGTGGTTGTCCCATCGAGATCTCGTGCGTCGGGGAGCCCCGGGAATGCCTCGGAGTGGACGCGGCGGCGAACGTGCAAGCCACTGTGGACGGACTGTGCGCGAGGCCGAGACTTGGTCGGTGCCGAGGCTTGCACTACGGTGGGGGGGTCTCGGCAGGCACGAACCCCAAGATCGTCGAGGCCATGGTGTACAGTGCCGAGGCCTTAAGCGGACGGCTGATCGTGGGTACAGCGTTAGGACACAGTGGCCGGTAATCCCCGTCGTACCCTGTCCCAGCCGGTATGGCGCTGATCGTGGACACAGTGTTAGGACACAGTGGCCGGTAATCCCCGCCGTGCCCTGTCCCGGCCGGTATGGCGTTGATACGACCTCGCGTCGCGTCGGCCATTCTGTGGCGTTGAGGCACCGTCCGGCTGAGATTGCGGGAGTGGTTGAAGTATTAATGAGACGTGACGCGCTGTCGGGAGGGTCGACCGAGGCGGGGGGGACGGGCCGCGGGCGAGCCAGCCTCGAGCGACACGGAGAATGAGGCCTCGCGCGAGACGGAGATCAGGCCCCTTGCCGAGGCCTCGCGCGATACGGAGAATGCACCTCCTGCCGAGGCCTTCCGCGGAGAGCCTCGGGGCGTTCCCTGCCGAGGCCTTCCCTGGAGAGCCTCGCACGAAGCGGAGTTTGCGTCAGGATGCCGAGACCTCCTGCTCGAGGCTCGAGGCGAGGAGGAGGAGGACCCAGTGGGCTCGGTCGTGGCGGGTGAGAGGCCCACGACTTACCTTCTAGTTTTTATTTTTTAGATGGGACTTTAGCGACCCTTTCGATGTTTGCTTGTGGTACCCCGTTCTAAGGTACCCGACACCTAGCTCATGCCCAAGGGCCGAATTGAGTGCCAGCAGATCTATCGTAGGCCGGCACGGGTACAACGTAACCTGGACACAACCGCACCAGCGAGCACAGCGAGAGGGATTTTTTTTTTTGATGGATACCGGAAATTCTGCTGCAAGCGGGGGCCGAACTCCGGTCGGCAGTACGAGGCCCTAAGCCTCGCTGCCTGGCCAGTTGAGCCGAAGCTCACTCCCATAAAAAAAGAAACTTGACATCCACGTAGAAAAAACATTGCAAAAAGAAAATCCTAATAACCCACTAAATTCTCTCGCCGGATCGACCGACCGTGGGCGCCAAATAGAAGCCTAAAATCTCACCTCCCGCGCGCGGGCTGAGTGTTTCGTCCAGAAAAGAGTCCGGCCGAAAAAAAACGAAAATAAATCTACCCCCGCAGCCGATGGATACAGCCTTCAGCCCTCAGTCCTTCACTCGAACCTTCTCCACACGAACACACGCATCTTATCCGCACGGAGGCACCTTTCCCGATCTGCTCGTCCTCCGTCGAGACGATTCCCTCGTGCCGCCCGGCTGCCCGGCCTAACGCCGCCCGGCCCTGCGCCCCCCGGCCGCCCAGCCTTGCGCCGCCCGGCCTCGTGCGGCCTCCCTCGAGGGTCGAACGCCCTCTCCTCACCTCCGTCCCACCTGAGGCGGCGGCCTCCTCAACTGCCTTCGCTGGCACTGGAGGTACTGCTCTCTTCTCTAGTCTCTGCTCTTGCTATGTTCTTACGGGTGCCTCAATGCCGCTGGCTGCCGCAAAGTCGCTGACACCATAACCCTTATCCCCAAATTTGCTTCCGGAGGTGTATGTGACCGCAGATCTGTAGTCGGAGCCTGTGACGGAGGCCTAGATGGAGGAGCCCACGGCAAAGGAGCTGAAGTGGCATGCAACGAAGGAGTCAGAGTAGCATGTAGCATCGACTTGACTCTATTTCCACCTCGAAGGGTGAGCCTTGTTTCTTTTCTCCAAGTGTTGCGGTTAGTTAGCCTGTTGAATAAATAAAATATACAATATATGTGATCTGCACCATGTTTTGAAGCATTGGCGGCCTCAGGATTTGTTCAAGACTAGGCTCTAGTTGATATGCTGCTTGAACTGCATGTTTATCTTATTAGTCTACTTTCAATTTTCAGTCCAGATGAACAGATACAAATATACGAGACTGCATTCTACTACTACAAATGCTTGCACTTTAAAACTGCAAATTGGATTAGAGTCTTAGGCCCGTTTGGTTCCCTAGAATTGAAACACATTCCAAAAATTGGATTCTGGAAATTAGATTCAACGAGAATTGAATTACCAAGGATTTCATTCTACTCAACTTTCTTGTTTGGATATATACGGAATTCTTTCTCAAGAACCAATTTCCAAGAACTCATTGCTGGAAGCCGGCAATTGCGTAACTTCACCATGGCAATGGTGTAAGACTGGCCCATGATGTGTTTACTCTTCCTGACTACTTCATGCTACTAATCTTTGGATTCTTCACCGTTCAGTGTCATAAATTACCCATACTGTAGGCCTGTTAAAGAGACCAATTTAGCCACTCACTGCTCACTTTGAAGCTGCTCACTTTTTCAGAGCTGCCTATGGCATTTGCACACACTATATATGTTGCAGCCTATCACCATAGATGCAGTTCGGTCTGGACTAATATTGGTATCACTCTATTAATTAATTCTAAAAATATCACTTTCTTGTTTGAGATGTATATAAATTGATATTTAGTTATGAGAAAATTGCATTGAAGTTACTAATTGGTGTATGGTTTCCCAGTGCTTGACTGCTTGTATGTAATGATAGCTAATTCTTGGTGGACTATTTTTTTCAGATATGCACACATCAGACCATGCAGATTTGCACTGGACCTTCATAGCTGGGTGAGCATCTCTTTATTTTTGTAGGCACAATACAAAGCATATGTAATTTGAGGTCTGGCAATACATAATTTGATATAGCTGCAGAAACATCCTGAGCTTTGGTCTGATATTTGCTGTTCTCATTTGTAATTTCTTTGAGTTCAGATTTAGTTTACATGGCAGCTTATTATGATATATTTGGCTCAAGTAATTGAATCACATATTTTTAGTAAAAGCCACATGTTAGATGATTTAAACCATACAATGTCCTAATTCACATTTGTATATGAATTATGCCAATTTTCAGATTTTCATGAACTTCTTTCATCTCTTTAAGTTAATAGTAGAGGTGACTTATGTTACACATGGGTAAAGATGCCTACTTTAAGTAACAAGTGTGGATGCATGATAGTGCACTGCACTGCATACTGTGCAGTTCTGAACTTTTGTGCAGCATGAAAATGTACTGTTTCCTTCCATATATTGATTTCCTGTACTGTTTCGTAGCTTATTCATTTCAAAATGCACTTCTGAAAAATTAGCACATCCAGAACACATATATTATTCAACTTTTTCTAAACACTCAGTGTCTGAACATATTATTCCTTGCTTCTGATGCATGACTCCATTTAATTTCAGAAAAGGCAAGCCAAGTTGTTTAATGTTTATCATCAGACAATGGCTCCATGAATTCAGAGTGTGCTAGAGAAGCATCAAGCTATGGAGGAGTGAAGATTTAGTTGGAGGCTGAGTTGAAGGTAATTTATCTGGCTGTCATTTTTCTCGAGTTGCAGCCTGTGTAAGCCAGTTGGATGCGTGCTGACTTCCTTTTAATAGTATGCAGTGATCTTAAGTACTAAGTTTAAAGAAGGATCTCTGTGTTATTTAAATATCTTAGATGTGAAATGATAAAACCATGGAGATCAAACAGATGGCCTGGATGAAATATTGTAGCTATACAGTTACTTTGTTTGCTGCATTTTGGAAATCACAGCAGCTGCACCTGCTCCTACAGTTGAACATGGGGATGGCAGCGTGGATCTGGCCTTCGCATCATATCTGTTCATGTGTTATTTTTATAATATGCAATGTGCAATTTGTTAAAATGCATTGTTAAAATAAGTCATATGCAGTGTGATAATCTATTAGTGCACGCATCTAGTTTTTGTTTACTTGAACCGTGCTTTGGTTTGCTACAAGAATGGGAGTTTCAGTGAAGAAAAACAATTAATTTGCAAACAGATCTAAATTTTTCGTATGCTCAGATCTTAGGTTGACTTTTAGAAATTGTGGTATGATTCAGATCTAAATTTTTCCTATGCTCATATCTAAATTTCCTTCAACTAGAAAAAAGCAATGTAATGTATGCTGAACTAGGAGCTTGATACTGTCAAATACATTGCATGAACTAGCTCACTCTAATCTTTATTTCTTTGACTAATGTTTGCAGTTTGTGGTTGCAGGGTGCTGCCTTAGAGGTTAATAGTGTGGCCTGGTGGGTATCTCAGTGAAGTGTAAAGCTTCAGTAATGTATGTTTAGGTGTAGCTACAACTCTTTTTTAGTTTGATGAATGTTCAAGAAGAAATGGCTGTGTTGTTGGTGTCATTTTGGACTTGTGACTTAGATGTAGCGTACTGCCTGGGCTATGAGTTTGATATTATAATTTTTTGCTACCTGGGATTTTCTCAAGATTGTGTAATTTGAATATAGATGAGATATGCAAATTAAAAGTTTGGGCTAAAAAATGAAATGCAAACTCGAATGATATTGTTATGTGGTATGGTGTAAGTTTGACTTAAAATCAAATGTCATAAAGTTTTGTGACTTTAAAACCAATGTCAGATGTATGACGTGAGTATGGTTTAAGGCGCATGGTTTTTGACACGTTTTTTTTTGTCATGTGTCACAAATGTTGATATGTGACAGAAATTTCATATATTATGACTTAAATTAATTGTCATGAACCGACATATTTGTTGTAGTCCATGATGGGTTCTTGTATGACAAAGCTTGAATGTCAATCAGAGTCATACATGTTATTTAGGCTAAGAAAACTTTTATATATATGCTGCTTGCTTTTACATTGAATTTTGTCAAAGCTTTGTTGACCCTTATTAGAGATTTGTCATGCTCTTAAAATCAAGATTATGTACACACTATCTAAATATGCACTACTCCTACATTGGGGTAGGCGTAAAAACATGCTTTTCATTTAGATCCATCAAAAAATGTTTTACTCCTATATTGGGAGTAAACACTAAAAATAAGTTTTATAGGTTTTCTACCAAATAAAGGCTTTAAGTTCTTGTTGTTATCTCTCAAAAGTTCTGTTGCAGAAAAGAGGCATGTGCTATGAAAAAGTTATTCAGAAAAAAAAGGAAGAAGAAAGAAGAGTTGAAAAAATGGACACAAAAGTGTCCAAGATATTGAAAACAATGGGTACTCAGATGCCCGCCTAAAAAAAAGAGATGAATAAGATAGCTCCTGTTTTCTAGCAAATGTTTTCAAGTTTTAAAAGAGAGATAAGTTTCCAAGGAGCAAAGTAGAATTAGGATAGCCACCACATATATCCACCTCATCTATGCATACACATGCACATCTTGATTTGATTGTATGACTCAACTCTCTTTGGATCCGTTGTTTGACTTTACAATATATGCATTGCAAGTATGCTCTAGCTTTTCCTCTACCTATGAACTCCACATAAGCCTTGGTGGTAAGAAGATAAAAGACATAACATCATTATTGTCTTGGTGAGGATCCATAAATACCACATATATTGAGAGACTTGAGAGTGTCGTACAATGGAATCTTTGAGTTTTATTTTGAAAACTTATAAAAACTCCTGAACAATGGTGGAACAAAGAACTTGAGACAATGCTTGATTTGATCGTTCTATCTTTCAATTGCTCAAGACAAGTGAAGGCTAAGAAGCCCCATGGTTGAAGGTAATATGGATAAGTTTGAAAGTGAAATCAGTTTATTCTAATCTGGAGGAGAATTTTTGTTTGAACGCATGCATACTTTTGAGGCGTGAAAGCATTGTAGAAACTCCTGATCCATTGCTGAGTTTAGCTTTACTTAGGGACTAGCAAATGTTAAGTGTGGGGAGCTTGTGGACGGTCATTAACACCATTCATAAACCGTCAACATATCCTGTATTTCTACTTAATTCCATCACCAAACATAGTCTAGGAGTTTAAACTAATAAATTCCACAAGTTTTGGTGAACTGTGCTTGCAAGAGGATTTATCTAGAAAATTATCAAGGTGGACCCAAATGTCAGACTTAATCGCGCTTATCCACAGCGAAAACAACCCCAGAAGGTTCCAAAAGACACCACACCAAAGCGGAAGGCGAGGCATCGCCTCGGCCCCACCTACAGGCCGGTCGGCCCCTGGGACCCACCTGTCAGTCCCCTGTTGTTATGTCGGTTCCCTACCGCCTTAACAATACCTAGAATACTCATAGTAAAATGCTACAATGGTATTCTATGCGCTTGCGGAATCCTTCATATTCTATTTGCACTTAATAAATACCAACAATCATCCGAGAGCAAGGGAAAGGTAAAGCAAGATACATCAAGTGAAGATGAAGGATGAAGCTTTGATGATGAAGATGATGAGAAGATGGCTCTCTTTGTGAAAAGACTTGGCCAGTTCATGGTGAAGAAGGGCTATTGTGCTAGAAGGAAGAAGTCATCATCAAGGAACAAGGATGAACCAAAGTAGGTGCTTCAAGTGTGGTAGCAAGGATCATCTTGTTGCTCAGTGCCCCTACAATAGTGAAAATGATGATGATGGCAAGAAGAGTAAGAAGAAAGACAAGAAAGAGAAGAAAGAAAAGAAGGACAAGATGACCTTTAAAAAGAAGAAGGGTGGTTCATATGTGGTCACTTGGGATAGTGATGCTTCCTCAAGCGATGATGACAAGACCACCAAGAAGAAGGCTCTTGCAAGCATTGCTATCAATGAAAAGGCTTCTCTCATCGATACTCTATCGACATGCTTCATGGCTAAGGCCATTAAGGTACAATCCGATGATGAGTGTGATGAGAACAATGGTGAAAATGAATGTGATAGTAAAGATGATGATGAACCAACTAAAGTCAAACTATTTGACATGTTAGAAGATGCTAAAACTCATTTTTGACATTAAGAGATGGGAATGCAATGACTTGAAAAAGAAGCTTAAAACCCTTAAGAAAGTCTTTGATGAGCTCAATTCATCTCATGAGAGGCTAGAGGAAGCCCATGAGAAGCTTGGCAAGGCTCACAAGAAGCTCGAAAAGGCTCATTCCACTCTTCTTGAGCAAAATGAGAAGGAGCATATTGTAACATGTGACATAGGCTTAACTTGTGACATTATTGATGAATCTTTCTATAAGCCTATTGTTGTTGCTCCTACTAACCCTTCTAACCCTTCTTTTTGCACTTTCACCTCTACCTCATCTAGTAGTGATGGTTTCACTTATGATGCCTCACTAATGGTTGAGAATGAGATCCTCAAGAAGGTAAATGAGCTCACTCATGCCTTAGGCAATGCCTATGGTGGTGAGGCCTGCTTGCTAAAGTGCTTGGGTAGCAAAAGGTTTTCTCTCAACAAAGAGAAATTGAGATATACCCTCAAGAAAGGCAAGGCAACCTTTGTAACTCCTAAAGCTAGATTTGTCTAATTTGATCTTCAAAGGGTTTAGATATGAGAATCTATACTTGGTTGATTTCAATGCTAGTGAAAGTCAATTATCAACATGCTTGTTCACTAAGTCTAGCATGGGTTGGTTATGGCATACAAGGCTTGGTCATGTTGAAATGAAACAATTGAAATAGATTGATTAAGCATGATTTAGTTAGAGGCTTGAAGGATATTGTATTTGAAAATGATAAGCTTTGTAGCTCTTGTCAAGCTAGAAAACAAGTTGGAAACACCCACCCTAAGAAGAGCATGATGAGCACTAGCAAAGCATTTGAGTTGTTGCATATGGATTTGTTTGGGCCAACACAATACACTAGCATCAGTGGAAATAAATATGGCTTTGTGATAGTGGATAACTATACTAGATACAAATGAGCATTCTTCTAGTGGACAAGAGTGATGTGTTTGCAACTTTTAAATCATTTGTCAAGGGAATTCACAATGAGTTTGAAATAACCATCAAGAGAGTTAGAAGTGACAATGATAGTGAGTTCAAGAACACAAGAATTGATGAGTTATGTGATGATTTTGGAATTAGACATCAATTCTTGACCAAGTATACTCCACAATCAAATGGCCTTGTTGAGATGAAGAATATAACACTTATTGACATGGCAAGGTCTATGCTTAGTGAGTATAATGTAAGTCAATCTTTTTGGACCAAAGCAATCAACACGGCTTGCTATTGTAGCAACCGCCTCTATTGTTACCCATTGAAAGAGAAGACACCTTATGCACTCTTGAATGGTAGAAAGGCCAACATTGCATATTTTTTGGTATTTGGTTGCAAATGCTACATATTGAAGAAAGGCATTAGATTGAGTAAGTTTGACAAGAAGTGTGATGAAGGATTATTGCTTGGATACTCAACTACTAACAAAGCATATAGAGTTTGGAATTTGGCAAGTGGTACTCTTGAGGAGGTACATGATGTTGAATTTGATAAAACCAAGGGTTCCCAAGATGAGAATGAAAACCTTGATGATGTTAGAGGCATTCAACTTTCAAATGCCAAGAAGAACATGTATGTTGGTGAATTGAGGCCTAACCAAGTGATAGATGAAGAAGATGATCAAGTTTAAGTGCTCTCTAATTCAAATATGCAAGATAGTGCTTCTCATGATCAATCTCAAGCTAGTACAAGTGGCTCTCATGATAATGTGCAAGATCAAGTGGCTAGTTCATCGTCTCAAACGAATGATCAAGCAAGTGCAAGCAATCAAGTTCCAATCCTCCAACCAACCAATATTGCAAGAGATCATCCATTGGACACTATAATTAGAGATATTTCTAGAGGTGTACTAACAAGATAGAGATTGGCTTTATTTTATGAGCATTTCTCATTTGTATCATTCATTGAACCTAAGAAGATAGAATAGGCATTGAGGGATGTTGATTGAGTGAATGCTATGCATGAAGAGTTGAATAACTTCACAAGAAAACAAGTATGTGAATTAGTGGAGAGACCAAAGAACCATAATATGATTAGAACCTAATGGATCTTTAGAAACAAGTAAGATCAAGATGGGATAGTAGTAAGGAACAAAGCAAGGTTGGTGGCACAAGGTTACACTCAAGTGGAGGGTCTTGAGTTTGGAGAAACATATGCCCCGGTTGCTAGATTAAAAGCAATTGGAATCTTGCTAGCATATGCTTGTGCCCATAACATCAAGCTCTATCAAATGGATGTCAAGAGTGCATTTCTCAATGGCTATATTAATGAAGAAGTTTATGTTGAGAAACCTCCCAGTTTTGAAGATGATAAGAAGCCCAACCATGTGTACAAGTTGAAGAAGGCATTGTATGGTTTGAAACAAGCAGCTAGAGCATTATGTGAGAGGTTGAGGGACTTCCTACTCTCTAAAGGGTTTATTATGAGAAAGGTTGACACCACTCTTTTCACCAACAAGATTAGCAATGACTTGTTTGTGTTGCAAATATATATTGATGACATCATATTTGGATCAACCAATCAAGACTTTTGTAAAGAGTTTGGGAAGATGATGGCTAATGAGTTTGAGATGTCCATGATTGGTGAACTTAGTTACTTCCTTAGTCTTCAAATCAAGCAATTGAAGAATAGTACATTTGTAAGTCAAGGCAAGTACATCAAAGACATGCTCAAGAAGTTTGGGATGAATGAAGCAAAGCCAATTAGTACACCAATAGGAACAAATAGAAATTTAGATAGTGATGCAAGTGGCAACATGGTGGACCAAAAGTTGTATCGTTCTATGATTGAACGCCTACTCTATGTGACCGCATCAAGGCCAGATGTCATGTTTAGTGTGTGCATGTGTGCGAGATTTCAAGCCTCACTAAAAGAGTCATTTGAAAGCTACAAAGAGAATATTGAGGTACATGAAGCATACATAAAATGTTAGTTTGTGGTATCTCAAAGGAGCAAAGTTTGAGTTAGTTGGATATTCAGACTCTGATTATGCGGGATGCAAAGTTGAAAGGAAAAGCACTTCGGGCACTTGTCAATTGTTGGGAAAATCACTTGTTTCTTGGTCATCAAAGAAGCAAAATAGTGTTGCATTATCAACCGCCGAAGCCAAATACGTATCCGCTGGTAGTTGTTGTGCACAAATTCTTTGGATGAAGGCCACATTGAATGACTTTGGAATCAAGTTTAAGAAAGTGCCATTGCTATGTGACAATGAGAGTGCAATCAAGCTAACCAACAATCTGGTTCAACATGCAAGAACAAAGCACATTGATGTCCGCCACCATTTCATAAGAGACCATCAAGAAAAAGGGGACATTTGCATTGAGAGTGTGGGCACCGAATATCAACTTGCCGATATATTCACCAAACCACTCGATGAGAAGAGGTTTTGCAAGCTAAGAAATGAGTTGAACATATTGGATTTCTCAAATATGTGTTGAGGCACTCCCCACTTATATGACATGCGTCTCCTTCGAGCAATCCAAGGTAAAAGTTGATTGGCATTCATACATTCTTTACTAAGGACTTGTTTAGTGCATCTAGTCATTCCTATCATATCTTTGGCTCATTCATGAAATCAAATGAATTTGATGCTTATATGGTGCCACTATTGCCTCTATGCTTGACTTGATCTAGTGGTAGCATATGACATGTTTATGGGCTTGTAAACCTAGTGATTGATCTAGAAAATGAACTATAAGTGTTTTAACTCAACATGGTCAAGATAACCCTTGAAATGAGGTGTGAAGAAGCTTGTCCTTGGATCAAACCGAGTTAAATATCTTTGGCAAGTGTTCTAGATTGAACTAAATTTGGAAAAATGATCCTCACCCCATTGATTGACATTGATAACCTATCTAAAATTGAACCTTTTGTGGTCATTGATGACAAAGGGGGAGTATTGACATAGGGGGAGATATATGACAATGAAAGGGGATCAATTAAAATTTGAGCACACAAGTAGGGGAAGCAAGCTCATAGACTTGGTTGATGCATTTGAATGTACATTTACATATGCTTGCTTGCATTTGTCAAGTTTAAATTCAATATACATCACTACTAGAAATATCCACTTCTGTGACGAATAGATTTCGTCACTGAAGGAGCCAAATTCGTCATAATTTCAGTTTTATGATGAATTTATGACGAAAAATGGTTTGTCATAGAAGTCGCGTCACTCTTGCACATCTATGACGAATCTGACAAAATCGTCATAGAAGTGTCTTGATCTGTAACGAAAAATAGATCATCATAGAACTGTTTTGGCATTCGTGGTAGGGGGCTGCCACACTAGTGGGCGCTTTCGTTGGAGATGCTTTCCACGTGTACATGCTATAGCCCATGTGTACATGCTATAGCCGGTTGCATTGGAGATGGTTCGGGTACGTGTCACCCTCTTATTGCACAACATGGCCATCTCTGGTTCTTGCACGTATCAGGTTCTTATTGGACCACGTGTCAGGTCCCTGTTGTTCCACATGTCAGTTTCTATTAGCACAATATCATGTTCTGGTTGGATCACATGTCACTTCATCATTGGACAACGTGTCGTATTTTTATTGGTCCACGTGGCCGTTTCTTATTTGACCATGTGTCACGGCGCTGTCCTTCCATGTTTTGTATTTTTTGGCCATGTGGCTTCATGACTTCCTTCCACGTGTTGGATTTTAATAGCCCATGTGTCGAGTCCTGGCTATTGCACGTGTCATGCACTAGTTCGTCCACGTGTTGCATTTTTATTTGATCACGTGGCCTGTCCTGGTTCTACCACGTGGAGTATAATCAATTCATCATAGAAGTAATTTGAGATCGCCACTACTGCACAGATTGACTACATAATTATTTAGCCTGGCAATCAAATAACAACAATTAACATTTCACATGTCAGTAGCGAACCACTGACAGAGTATCACCACATCAAACCGGCATACAAGTCCACATATCAAACCAGCACATGAGTCCACATATCAAACCACAAATATTCACTACATCAAGCCATAGGAGTTGAAGAGTGAGAATTATCAGAAGAGCTAATGCACGTGCATAGCTCATGGAGATTGTTATACTCCTCCTGTTGTCGTTTCTTGTATTCTTCAAGCTCCCTTTTAGTCTTTTCTATCTTCCTCTTCAGTTCATCCACTTGATCGACAAGGGCAGCGGAACTTTCATGTTCAGTAGCAAGCTGTTCCCGAAGCATTCTCTCCACCGATGTCTCTGTTCTGGTGGAGCTTGTAACACCTCAGGTGTTTTAAGTACTAAAACCTGCCATGTCATCATATGCATAGCACATCATTCATGTGTTAGTGAAAATTTTGATATGCATACACTAAAACAAGTTTACCTTTATGTTATATGTGTTGACTTGTATGGCTTGAATTGAGTTAAAATTCTTGGAATTGAATTGGATTTCCAAAAAACCCTGATTTTCAGTATTTAAATCCTACCCTAAAAACTCATTTCAAAACCTAAGCACATTTTGGGGTTGAGTCTAAAAGCAAAAGTGTAGAGCTTGTCAAGTTATACAAAGTTTGTTTTTGGAGTTTTCAAAGTTGTTATGAAAAATTTGAAGTAATTTGAAATGGCGTAAATTCTTGAAATGTTCCCTTTTTGAATTTAAACTTGCATTTCAAAATGTAGACCAAATTAGGGGGTGGTTATAAAAGCAAAGTTGTAGAACTTTGAATTTTGAATAACTTTTATTTTTGGAGATTTTTAAGTTGTTACATAAATTTGGGAGTAATTTGAGATTCAAATCGAGTGGCAATTTTGTAATTTTGGGGAACAGTGACCGTGGAAGCCACCTCACCGCCGGCGATCTTCTTCTGGGTTCCAGGCGCGTCCGTGGCCGTCTTCGGCTTCGCACTGGCGTGGGGAAGGCTCCTGCGTGGCTTCCTTTTGCTTCTGAGCCACGTTATAAGGACTTCGTCGCCGTCGTTCTTCGCCGTTTCTCCTCCTCTGTTTTCCCGTCACCACCGCCGCTGCTCCGTTGAGCTGTGCCGTTGCCGTAGCGCGTTCCCGTCCCTGGCAAAGCTTGTCATAGCTCCGCTTGTTCCTTGCGCACTCAGTTGACCCACCTTTGAAGCCTGACTCAGCCTATAAATGTCGCTTGGTGCCTTTCTTCCTCGCGGCCAGCAGCGTCGCCGTCGCATTCGCCTCACCATGGCCAGTGCTCCACGGTGCGTTTTTGTCCTTGCTCGGTCTTGCTTCAGCTTCGCCACGATGCCATGATGCTTTGTGCCCGGTTGATTAACCATTTTGTCCATCGTAGTCGCTGGATCACTGTCACCGACGACAGTTGCTCCACCGTGGTTGCTGTGCACGCCGACCCGCCTTTCTGTTGCTCCTCCGGCTCGGCCATCAACTCCAAAACGTTCGGGGTGAGCTCCTGGTGCTTCCTGTGCCATTTATTTAACCGCTACCGGTTCTGTTTCACCGGCATAGCGCAGCCGCTCCGCCGTGTCTGCCATGGCCAGCGTCGAGCTCGGTTTGAGCTGTTATCAATGCAATATGTGACACCAGTAGACGCGCCTTGTCGTGGTGATCATAGTGGTACCTTTGCCATCGCCGTTGGTCTCACCGGCGGCGAGAAATCGCCGGTCAGCGCCGTCATCGCCATAGTCAGTGCGGGAGGTCGGGGATGACAGGTGGGGTCATGGTGTCAGTGACTTAGTGTTGAAAATGGGATTTTTCTTTTTCAGAAATGATTGAATAGTGTATACTTTTGTTATTTTTGTGTAGAATTAATTAGAGCTCCAAAAATTATGAAAATTTTTGTGTGACCTCTCTATGATGTATATTATTTAGGAAAAATATGAAATGTTGTTTTTTAGAAGTTTTTGAATGTGATAAAAATTGCTCAATTAATTAATAAATGAGTTTCTATGATTTTTCTAGGTTTAAATAATTATCCAAAAATTATGAAATTTGTTTTGCCACTTAGTTATCATGTGATAAGCCTTCATAAAAAAATTGAGCTCATTTGAAGAAAGTTGAATTATTTCATAATTTTTAATTAAATAATTAATTCATAAAAGCAAATAGTAACCTTTAATGACTTAGGTTTTTGTTTGAATTTTGGATTGAGTGATGACCTTGGGTCATTAGTTGGTAATGATCCTTGGCAATTGAAGTAAGTGTTACGAAAAAGGTTTAGTTAGTTTGACATGTAACTGTACCGCGAAGGAAAGTTGTATTCAAGTTGTTAATTTTGCATCTATCATCGAGCATCATATTTTTGTATCTCGCATCATGTTAAACATGGCATTGTTACTACATGTAGTGAATGAAGGTGAGCACATGGTAGTTAATCAAGTTGCGAAGGAGGTTTATCCTTCTGTTGAGGTCGGATCTGATATCAGTGGAACGACTCCGAAACCTGACTTTTCCGCCAACCAAGGCAAGCCCCAGATGCATTTAAACCTACCTTGCGTTTTATAAATTTCTATCGCTTTTGCTTTTATATACTGCATTAAGTGATTAGGAGTCAAGTGGAAACCTAATTGATGCATTACCAACCTTGTTTTTCCATATCTACCTTGTTACTAGTTTAATTCGTAAATGCCTAGTTATGCTTAGCCATGCTTAGACAGATAAAAGTCAGGTGATTACCTGTCACCTGTGAGTTTTATATGGATCTTTGTTTACGTTTGGTTACTTATGTTATCATGAGATATGAGCATGTGGAGTAATAAATCTAGACCGGGCGGACTCGGTGTGTGAGAGCCACAAGACATGTAGGTCTTGTGAGCGGCTTCTTTCCGCCTGTGTCATTTAAGGTCTGTCCGTTGTTGAATTGCATGAGGTGAGACTTTGTAGTACTAACCACATACTCCGGTAAGCCTTAACTCGGCTATTCTATTACGAGAATGGCTACTCGCGCACTGGAAGTGGAGAGATGGCGGGAATAGCGTGTACCCATGTGGCAATGGGCTGGATTGGTGGAGTACTGTATTCTCGGGTGGCACGGACCCGTTCTTATTTTAGAGGATCCGAGGGTAGGTTGGTATATGTAGGTCGGGGACCTACATATGTCGTGTGGTCTGGAATCCCCAGCTGGGTTTTAATTAGATCGAATCGTCGTTGCTCCTCGGTTATAGAGACTCAACTCACTGTTCATCATCGTAGTTTAATAACTGGAACTTGAGTAAGGTTTGAGAAAGTGTTGGATATGAAGTTTCATGATCTCATTACGGATCATGTCAGCTTTGTATATGATCTTTTCAAAGATAAAAATGTTGATATAAAGAATTTTGTTAAATAGCTTTTACGCAAAAGAACTTTGATCATTGCTAAAGCCATACCTTGAATCCCTGAGCCTGCATTCCTGAGTCTTCTTAGTTTTTATTCCGGTTAAGTCTTGTTGAGTACTTTTGTACTCAGGGTTCGTTGACCCTTGTTGCAGGTGAGCCTCATGAGCAGGTCTGTTTTGGACCGTGCTGCATGACTGTTGTTCAGGTCGATGACGATAAGTGAATGTGTGATCCTTGGGCATGATACTTATATTGTGTGTTTGTATTATGATACTAATGCCACTCCACTACTATTATGGTTTGTAATAATTACTGAACTTAGTTTGTAAGGTTTGAAACAACTGGTTTGTAAACTAAGTTTTTGTAAGACTTCTTCTAATTTACTCTGATGTAGATATTTGAATAAATGTTATAATACTGCAATGACTCTGTAATGGGATCCTCCTCAGAAATCGTGGATGATTCGGGGTTCCCCAAGGACACCCGACAGTCTTCTTAAGTTACTAGGAATATATGCATAGTCATCAGAGGTCGTTGGACAATGATAGGTGCATGTGGGTCCTATAATTTAGGAGGTTCTGCCACAGAGCTTGTCTAGATACCAGCATTCTTTAAAAAAGGTTTTTGCTGCTTCCCTAGGTGGGGGCTTGCCCTAGTAGACACAGAGGACCTTGCAAACAGCATCAGCTCTAGTAATTGGTTGTTGCCCATCAGTAACATGTTCTGCTTGCATAGTTTCCATAGCTTCCTACGAAATTCAATCAGTAAAACATTAGGTTACAGATAGTGTAAGAGGACTTCAAATAAAAACCCAAGAGATTGATTCATAACAAGTAATGCATAGGTCTTCCTCTGCTTACTGCTGATATAGATTTCATAAGCTTCAGTAGATTTTAGTAGATTTCCATAACACTAGGCTCCTACTATGTTTCCTTCTTTTATGGCAATGGCTTCAGTAGATTTCAAGGGAAGCAAAAGAAGGAACTTACAACTGCTACTCTTGCAACATCGCTCAGACCCTTTTTCCTACTGGTATGGAAGTCCCTGAAGACTTCCATAGCATTAACATCTTCATCAGATGGACCATTTTCTTCTTCAAGTCATTGATCATGTTCTGTTGCCTCCCTCTTGTTCTCCTTCTGTTCACATTGCACATGAGTTTCGGTTTATATTTATACAAAGGTAAGAGTAACAATAAAACACAACCATCACATACAAATTTTTGCATCTGGACAACATAGGAGCGAGATCCTGTAGCCTGGTGGTACTTCACTTTTGCACGGTTTCGCTTGTTCTTCTCAAATGTTTCCTATAGCTTCATTTGTGATAAACTGCAGCACAAGTAGACCATAGTAAGACTAGACAGGAAATCGATGGGTTCACACACCTTGTTCTTAGCACTAGACCAAATCTTGACAAGTTCACACCACTGTGCATCATTCATGGATGAGATAGGAGAGGTCATATGGATCTGATTAGCAGGGATGCCATTGAAGTATTTTCTCTTCAACTGTAGCGTTCCTGCCATACTACAAACTGCATTACATTCCGGCAAGCTTCTTTTGTTGGTGAGTGAGCATCATTAACGTGCAGCCTTCCCTGCACACAGTAGTGTGAATGAAAAGTAAATCCATTAAAATTGCTTAAAGCAGAGTTAAATGTTAAGAGGGGATACCCATACATACATTTAGCCTCTCCACAAATCTTTTGCAATAGACGACGCCAGGCCTCTTCCCCTTGTATTATTTCTAATGCGTCAAAATTGGTACTTCACTCCTAACTACTACACCTGCCTCTGAGGCAAACTTGGTAGCTTGCACTGGATCATGTGGCCTTCTGTTCCCCTCAGCAACAGAGATGGCATCCTCACTCCTAGTGTTTTGCTCATTTTGTCAAGCATAATTCCACGAGTTCGAGGCCTCGGCTTCCTCGTTCTTCCTAGCAATGGTACTACATAGTTTTTATACATTCAGATTGTTAGAAAAGTTCCATGGATATCAAATTGCTAGTGCAAATTGATTGACAAACATCTATAAGGTAATACCAACCTAGGCAACTTTCATCATTCTGTGGGTGGGGGAGACGGGAGTTTGCTGAGAGGGCTCCTCTTCAGTAGGGCTATCATCTCTGGCCGTGAGGAGTCTCCCTCAAAGGCTAGGTAGGGTGCTGTCCTGACCAATGTCTCTAGTCAATTGATGAACTTGGAATTGATCCCTAGGTCTGGGTGTCGGTCATGATGGAGAATTATATTCACCTACTATTGCTACCTCCACCCTTTTGCCAGCGGAAGACCTTCAAGTAAAAAATCCATGAGCAACATCTTCTAGTGGAGTTGACCTCACTCGCTTGTAGAGCCTTCGCCCAGGACTCATGGCAGCGCTGCTTTTGTCCTATTGGCAGAGCCTCCTCTATGGCTTCTTCGACCCAGACACTGAAGGACTCATGGTAGTGCTGCCTTTTGTCCTGCTAGCAGAGCCTCCTCTATGGCTTCTTCGACCCAGACACTGAAATTGGAGAGACAAAATTAAGCATCAAGCATGTACAAATTCCATTCATATCCAAACAGTAAAGCATTGCATGGCTACCTACATTTCCCCTCTGAACTAAATACAAGATAGAACAAGCACCTCATCAATTGATAGGGGCACTGGCTCATCTTCTAAATCTGAATCTATTTCATCTGTATCATCAAATCCCTCAACTATCTCCCCTGTGAAAGGTCCTTGTGTGGTTTTGGTAATTGAGTGACAACCTAGGTGGACTAATTGTGTTTATGTGAGATACACAGATGATTAGTCCACAAGTACATGTGTGTGAGCAACATATGCCATGAAGGCGAAAATGGCTTGGAGATGGTGCAAAGCTCACACATATGATGATGAAGGAGCTCATTGTACATGAGACATGACATTGAGCCATGTGATCAAGGTGAAGAAGATCAAGAGAAGACTTGGCTTGATGGACCGGTTGCAAGCGTGAAGGGCAAGTCGAAGGCTTTGGAGCGATGGACCGCGTGGCGGTGAAGCTTGAGCAAGACTTGGCGCTGATGGACGAAGGCAATAGTGAAAAGCAAGTGAAGTCAAGATTGATGAACTAATATGATCACATGATGATATGAAGTTGATCATATCATTGTTGATCATGTTGGTGCATGTGTTGCATCGACATTGGAGGAGATGGAATGGAATGCGCAAGGCAAAGGTATAACTTAGGGCATTTCATTTCACCGGTCATATGTGTGTAGAGAAGTTGATGACCGGGTTTAGGATAGATAGCCGTACTATCAAGAGGGGCAAACTTGTTTGCATATCGGTCATCTAGTGGCATTCGAGTGATCTAACTTTGCATCATCGCTAGGATTGAGTGGCGTGGCAAGTTGAGTGGCTAATCCTTTGGAAAATGATTGTGAAAATGCTAACACACATACACATGAGGTGTGAAGAAGCTTGCCATTGGTTCAAACCGGACTTGGAAGCTAAGGCAAATCAATTTAGTTCAAGTCAATATTAGAAGCTCATGATAGTGATAAGAGTACAAGCATAAGACTGAAATGCAAATGGATATCTAGTTTGTATGTTTCAAGTGGTATCTAGACTCAAGTATTTCATCAAGAATTCACAAGTAATGTCTAGATCAACTCACAAGTGATATCCTATAAGTGGTACTCATGAAGATAACAAAGGTTCAAGAAATGGTTCTTATTGATAAATCCAACAAGTGGTTCCATACTAGAAGATTCTTTCAAGTGATATCACATCTATACATGGTATCAATCATGCAAGATGATGGTTCCACAAGTGATCCTCAACTTTAAGTAATCATCAAATGAAGAATGCATCCCTCACCTACAAGAGCTCAAATGTATCAAATGGATGACCCATGCTATCACATAGGGGGAGGTGTCACACAAATTGATATCAAGATCAAAGATCCTATGTGTGGTATTCCAAGAAGCCCTACACAAGTTACAAGTGGTATCTACAAGTGGGGTCATTCCAACAAACAAGTGATATAGTTCAGAGGGGAAATGTAGGTAGCCATGCAATGCTTTACTGTTTGGATATGAATGGAATTTGTACATGCTTGATGCTTAATTTTGTCTCTCCAATTTCAGTGTCTGGGTCGAAGAAGCCATAGAGGAGGCTCTGCTAGCAGGACAAAAGGCAGCACTACCATGAGTCCTTCAGTGTCTGGGTCGAAGAAGCCATAGAGGAGGCTCTGCCAATAGGACAAAAGCAGCGCTGCCATGAGTCCTGGGCGAAGGCTCTACAAGCGAGTGAGGTCAACTCCACTAGAAGATGTTGCTCATGGATTTTTTACTTGAAGGTCTTCCGCTGGCAAAAGGGTGGAGGTAGCAATAGTAGGTGAATATGTCTCTAGTCAATTGATGAACTTGGAATTGATCCCTAGGTCTGGGTGTCGGTCATGATGGAGAATTATATTCACCTACTATTGCTACCTCCACCCTTTTGCCAGCGGAAGACCTTCAAGTAAAAAATCCATGAGCAACATCTTCTAGTGGAGTTGACCTCACTCGCTTGTAGAGCCTTCGCCCAGGACTCATGGCAGCGCTGCTTTTGTCCTATTGGCAGAGCCTCCTCTATGGCTTCTTCGACCCAGACACTGAAGGACTCATGGTAGTGCTGCCTTTTGTCCTGCTAGCAGAGCCTCCTCTATGGCTTCTTCGACCCAGACACTGAAATTGGAGAGACAAAATTAAGCATCAAGCATGTACAAATTCCATTCATATCCAAACAGTAAAGCATTGCATGGCTACCTACATTTCCCCTCTGAACTAAATACAAGATAGAACAAGCACCTCATCAATTGATAGGGGCACTGGCTCATCTTCTAAATCTGAATCTATTTCATCTGTATCATCAAATCCCTCAACTATCTCCCCTGTGAAAGGTCCTTGTGTGGTTTTGGTAATTGAGTGACAACCTAGGTGGACTAATTGTGTTTATGTGAGATACACAGATGATTAGTCCACAAGTACATGTGTGTGAGCAACATATGCCATGAAGGCGAAAATGGCTTGGAGATGGTGCAAAGCTCACACATATGATGATGAAGGAGCTCATTGTACATGAGACATGACATTGAGCCATGTGATCAAGGTGAAGAAGATCAAGAGAAGACTTGGCTTGATGGACCGGTTGCAAGCGTGAAGGGCAAGTCGAAGGCTTTGGAGCGATGGACCGCGTGGCGGTGAAGCTTGAGCAAGACTTGGCGCTGATGGACGAAGGCAATAGTGAAAAGCAAGTGAAGTCAAGATTGATGAACTAATATGATCACATGATGATATGAAGTTGATCATATCATTGTTGATCATGTTGGTGCATGTGTTGCATCGACATTGGAGGAGATGGAATGGAATGCGCAAGGCAAAGGTATAACTTAGGGCATTTCATTTCACCGGTCATATGTGTGTAGAGAAGTTGATGACCGGGTTTAGGATAGATAGCCGTACTATCAAGAGGGGCAAACTTGTTTGCATATCGGTCATCTAGTGGCATTCGAGTGATCTAACTTTGCATCATCGCTAGGATTGAGTGGCGTGGCAAGTTGAGTGGCTAATCCTTTGGAAAATGATTGTGAAAATGCTAACACACATACACATGAGGTGTGAAGAAGCTTGCCATTGGTTCAAACCGGACTTGGAAGCTAAGGCAAATCAATTTAGTTCAAGTCAATATTAGAAGCTCATGATAGTGATAAGAGTACAAGCATAAGACAGAAATGCAAATGGATATCTAGTTTGTATGTTTCAAGTGGTATCTAGACTCAAGTATTTCATCAAGAATTCACAAGTAATGTCTAGATCAACTCACAAGTGATATCCTATAAGTGGTACTCATGAAGATAACAAAGGTTCAAGAAATGGTTCTTATTGATAAATCCAACAAGTGGTTCCATACTAGAAGATTCTTTCAAGTGATATCACATCTATACATGGTATCAATCATGCAAGATGATGGTTCCACAAGTGATCCTCAACTTTAAGTAATCATCAAATGAAGAATGCATCCCTCACCTACAAGAGCTCAAATGTATCAAATGGATGACCCATGCTATCACATAGGGGGAGGTGTCACACAAATTGATATCAAGATCAAAGATCCTATGTGTGGTATTCCAAGAAGCCCTACACAAGTTACAAGTGGTATCTACAAGTGGGGTCATTCCAACAAACAAGTGATGTCCATAAAAAATGCAAGATTCAAGCCTCAACCATCTACCCCAAATGCATACCTTTTGCATCAATGAGAAGCACACCTTTTATGGAAATTGATGACAAAGGGGGAGAGATTGTACAAAGATATGAAAGCTCAAAGAGGTAGGACATGGACATGGACAAAGAGGGAGCAACATTGAAGAAAAGAGATGGATCAAAATTCTTGGACTAGAGAAGCACATAAATAGGGGAAGCAAGCTCATGAACTTTTTGGTAATTGATATGTGCATATTCATGTGCATGCTTGCATTGCATAAGTTTTCAAATTCAATATGCATGCTTGTGTGGTGTATGCTAGTTGTAGAACTTGAATGATGATTTGATTACTAGCATGCATAGGATAATAGCTAGACACTTGGTATGTTTTTCAAGTAATGCTAGTACCTTGATTTTAATGTTGATCTTATGAGATATCTAGTGCTTTTATTTCCAAGTGTTATCTAGCTAACCATGGTGCTAAGGATGAACTTAAAAGTGCAACTCCGATTGGTATCACGCTTCAAAGGTTTACTCTATACACCTTAGCATCATTCGGTAGTAATTACTCTCCCATAATTTCAATCAATGCATATATGCGAGCTTCAAATCAAACACTCTAGCACATTTGTAGGGGGAGCTAATAATACCATTTCGGGTTTGTGGTACTTGTCCAAAATCATTTGCACATGGTAAAATTGCTTGGACAGGCAACATGAATCCAAAAGAGCTTAATTTCCATATCTTTGTAGAGTTGTCATCAATTACCAAAAAGGGGGAGATTGAAAGGTCCTTGTGTGGTTTTGGTAATTGAGTGACAACCTAGGTGGACTAATTGTGTTTATGTGAGATACACAAGTGATTAGTCCACAGGTACATGTGTGTGAGCAACATATGCCATGAAGGCAAAAATGACTTGGAGATGGTGCAAAGCTCACATATATGATGATGAAGGAGCTCATTGCACATGAGACATGACATTGAGTCATGTGATCAAGGTGGAGAAGATCAAGACAAGACTTGGCTTGATGGACCGGTTGCAAGAGTGAAGGGCAAGTCGAAGGCTTTGGAGCGATGGACCACGTGGTGGTGAAGCTTGAGTAAGACTTGGCGCCGATGGACGAAGGCAACGGTGAAAAGCAAGTGAAGTCAAGATCGATGAACCAATATGATCACATGATGATATGAAGTGGATCATATCATTGTTGATCATGTTGGTGCATGTGTTGCATCAACATTGGAGGAGATGGAATGGAATGCGCAAGGCAAAGGTATAACTTAGGGCATTTCATTTCACCGGTCATAAGTGTGTAGAGAAGTTGATGTTCGGGTTTAGAATAGATGGCCATACTATCAAGAGGGGCAAACTTGTTTGCATATCGGTCATCTAGTGCCACCCGAGTGATCTAACTTTGCATCGTCGCTAGGATTGAGTGGTGTGGCAAGTTGAGTGGCTAATCCTTTGGAAAATGATTGTAAAAATGCTAACACACATACACATGATGGTGTACACTTGGTGGTGTTGGCACATTTACAAAGGAGATGAAGTTGGAGTTGATGTGGATCAACTCAGCGATGAAACGAAGGCGAGAAGGGTTAGAAACTCCACTGGCAGAGTGTCCGCCCATAGAGTGCGGACAGTCCGACGGTGCCACCGGCGCCCTATACAGAAAAAGATAGGGTCTCACAGAGTGGACCGGACGCTGGGGCCCTGCGTCTGGTCAGTGGCAGCAGAGAGCGTGCAGGCGTCGGTCTTCGACCGGACGCTGTCGCTGAAAGTGACCGGACACTGGCAGGGTGCGTCCGGTCAGGTTGACGTACGGTGACGTAGGCGACGCAGAAAAGTTGGAGAAGGACCGGACGCTGATGCTGTGTCCGATCATGACCAACCGGACGCGTCCGGTCGTGACTGGTACCTTACTAGAAATGACCGGACGCTGGGGTTGCTGCGTCCGGTCACTTTGAGCTGTTGTGTCCGGTCGCAACTTGACTGTTGAGATCACGATCAGTGTTTGTAGTAGGGGACACGTGGTGTGCATCGCACGACCGGATGCTGGGGTCCAGCGTCTGGTCGATCTGACCGGAGCGTCCGGTCGTCCTGAGTTTTGCCCAGTGAAGGGGTAACGGCTAGTTTAGCCCATGGAACTATAAATAGAAGGTGGCCTCGACCATTGCTAGTGCTGAGCACCTTGGGGGACTTTGTGTCCATGCTTGAGAGTGCTTGGGAGCCCTCCATCTCACATATGCTTGATAGTGATCATCCGATTATGTGAGAGAGCGATTCTAGTGTGATTGCATCATGAGGTTGCATCGAGTGGCACTAGGTGACCGAGTTGCAAGCCGGTGGTGCTTGTTACTCTTGGAGGTTGCCACCTCCTAGATGGCTTGGTGGTGGTCTCCGTCGAAGCCCGCAAGAAGCTTGTGCGGTGCTCCGGAGAAGAGCTTTGTGAGAGGCATTGTGCTCGCCCCGCAGGAGCCGTGAAGAGCAACTCTAGTAAAGCATGTCATTGAGCTACCCTCACTTTCGGGGTAGGTTCTTGTGGTGCTCGACGTGCGGGCTTGGCTAGTGATGCCAATTAGCCGCCGAACTACCAAGTGAGCGGTCGACACAACGGGGACTAGCGTGTTGGCAAGCATGTGAACCTCGGGAGAAAAATCACCGTGTCAACCTTGTTCTTCCCGTTGGTTTACAATACCCTTTCACAAGCTTGTATTTACATTTCATATACATTGTGCTTGTGTAGTTGCTCTTGTAATTAGTTAGCTTGTGTAGCTTACTAGTTACCTTCTTGCTTGTGTAGCATAGAAGTAGCTCCCTTGCGTGGCTAATTTGGTTTGTGTAACCTTGTTAGTCGCATTGCTTAGTTTGTGCAGCTAAGTAGTTGCGCTCTCTAATTTGGCATTGGTTGCCTTGTTATTGAGCATTGCTAGTGCTTAGGTGGCTTTGTGCTTTTGCTTACTAGCTTGTGTAGGAGCTCCCTTGTTGCTTGAAGTACTAGTGGCATAGGTTTGTGTGACCTTGCTTCTAAAATTGGTTAGGTGAGCTCTAGCTATCCTGGCACCTTTGTTGCTTAATTAGTATCTTTGGAAGGTGCTAGAGAACATAAATAAAGGGGTGTAGTCTTGGCTAGACCGATAGTTTTAATTCCATACTTGTTTCGGTTAGCCAACGCGATTAATTTTAGAAAGGACTATTCACCCCCCTCTAGTCCGCCATCTCGACCCTACACCCTGGTTTAGGGATATATTCCAAATCTTTACCTGTGTCTACCCTTTGTTCTTGACTTTTTTGCCATTGGAGACACAGGTTTTGGGCCCACACGTCATATTCCAAGTTCTTCCATCTTTCTATGATTCCTTGCGATTTGTGCATCCCGTGCTCGTTCATAAGCAATTAGTGGTTGCTTATCTAGATTACAAAGGCATTTATTAACTAAAGCTTCTATGGAATGTCAACACAGCAGAGCAAGATTATGCAAATAAGTGCCTAACTAGTAACTACAGGTTATACGGAAGTCATTAATCTAATAAAGCACATGTCAGCTACACTCAACTATAGGAAATATGTAACCCCATCGCTATCTACATATCCTTGGTTCAACCACTACAGTAGAGCACACATCATAAAAGGAATTTGGGTACCTCTTTCTCTATGTTCCCTGGCTTTGCTTTGTCATTGGCACTGCCGTCCTATCATCGTGGTCGCAGAGCTGGTTTGGCTGGCGTTGATGAAGGGGTACTAGATCTGGCTTCGGCTAGGGATTAGATCCGATCGATCATGACAGGTGCCGAGTTAGGTAGGGATTCAGATCTAGCTTGTACCGTCATTGAGGCGATGCTTCCGCCATCAGCTGATTGACCTGCTATCGATGAATCAAAGGGGATCCGGCTCCGGCTAGGGTTTGAAAATGTATGAGGGTGTGGCTGGAGAGTGGAGAGGGAGTCAAGTTGCTATTCTAATGGCGCCTAGGGTCCAGAGCGGGTTGGTAGAGGGGGTAACTGGAGAGTGGAAAGGTAGGAAATGGGACTAGGATTTGGAGCTGGAGGAGAGACGGTGCGGCTGGAGAATGGAGATGGAGGCGGAGACGGCGACTCTTTACGCTTTTATGTGGCCATCACATTACCACAAATGCCCTTGTCTGAAATCGATGGCGTGGTAAACCTATTTTCTACGTAGAGGGCAAAAGACAAACATCTAATTTTTGGTGCGTGTTGGTGGGACTGCTCGGCGCGGTGCGGAATCAAATTTTTAGGCGGGCAGACCGCCCCGTCTGCTTAGCAGAGACCGAAATTTTGGGCGGCCTTAGTTGTTGCCTTTTTGGTTTTTGCATAATATAAATAAACATAAAACTAAAAGGGGATGATAATAAACAATTAAAAGATCCATGAATTTGACACCTAAAAATTACCAAAAAAAGAAAAAATAAACCGGCTCGCTGCAGCTTATTGCGCTACAACTAACGATTTTTTATGTGTGTGTGACTGCATTTGCGGTTGTTTGAACTAAGGGCTATAATTAGGAAGCAAGGGGAAGGCACGCCCAGGGGTGGAAAACCCTCTAAAAAAGTAAATGGGTTATTCAAATGATATCCCCATGGATTTCCCATCCTGGAAAAAGTAGTCATGGATTCTAAGGTGCTTTGAGTTTTCAGAGAAGAGAAAAAATTAAAGCATCCTCCTCCTGGCTAGCGCTCTTGCTATTCGCTGACTTGCCAGTACTCTGGATCATCCTCCTCCTTGCTAGAGTCACAGTCGGTGCTGTACTTTCTATCGCTCGAGTATGTCCCCATTGTTCATGAGCCTCGAGCCGGTCGCCAACGCCGTCTTAGCAAAGGTGAACGTGGACGACAACATCCTGCATGCCTTCCTTGACCCTTGATCTGTGGGACGTATCAATAGTACAAGTCATGCCTAAGTTTGGTCTATGGGACGACCGTATGTGAAGTCTTATTTGCATGCATGTCTGTGTTAACTTTTGTTGAACTTTGTATTAGGTCGGTTAAACTCTGTTGAGAGTTGTGTAGCTTAGGTCCTTTGGTCTTTTGGTAACTGGTTGTACTAACGGTGTTTGCCCTTTCTGATCGGAGGACATGGGTGTATCGATGTTGAAATTTTTTGGATCCTAAGACAGTCTGACCCTACAAAATATAGACGATCCAGATCACTACGAAATACAGGGGCCATCCAAGTAGTCCATAGAACCCAACTACCAGGGGCTAACAACTAGTTCTAATCTATAGAACCCAACAATTAGTTTAGGATATAAATAGGTATGGACAAATAACACAACTAATTGGCTGATTCTTAGTTGGCTATTTTTTAGACATGGCTAACTAGTCGCAGTCCATCCAAACAGGGCCTAAGACTAGATGATAGTTTTGATGAAACAACAAAATACAGATCGTGTCAACTCTTGCGCCATATATGTGGGGCCGTGGGTGCGCAGCCATGATCGCGTGGTTCGTGGTGTGGTCCATGACCCGCGAACTATATAATAGCAGAGACAAGGGGCGAGAGGAACGCTCTCTAGAGCTCCTGCTTTAGTTCCATCCCAAAGCTTTTGCCCTCCACCCTACTACTGGGCATCTTTGTTCTTCATTTTTTTCTGCATATTGTTTCCTTTTTTACACAGATCATGGATAACTATGGTCATTCTTGGGACATGTCTGTGTATCGCTATGTCTTTCGCGAGCTTCATGTTCTCTATGGCCTATAAACAAGGGTTGTAGTGCTTGTAGCGCATTCTAACTTTTACAGTAGGTGGTACATTGCTTCTGTAGTTGTTCATCAAGTTCTTGGCCATCAAAACTACCATCTTGCTGAGGATCATCTTGGATCCTATGTGTTTGTTGCGGTTCATTCAAATGCAGATATCTAGACTTTGCTTTCATGCCGCTATGAGTTCCATGGTGCAGAAGTATTTTCTCATCGTATCTGTTATCTTACAATCCGTCCGAATGATCTAGAGATTGGTGGAGTTCATGCAGTTCCTCTCAACTGAGCAGTAGCAACATGGTCAGATCATGTTAACGTTTAGTATCTATGGCATTAGAGATATGCCCTTATTCTTTGTTTCTAAAATAGGTGTGATCTTCAAGTATCTCATAACACTGATGTTCTGATTTGTGTTTTCAATGTTCACTGGAGACAATTGTGATGTTCTTTAGTTTATCTTATTGTAATAATATCCATGTAAATGGACTTTTGTTGAACTTTGTATTAGGTGGGTTAAACTCTGTTGACCAAATATATATAGACAAGTATAGTATTGAAGAAATGACGTTTACCTATTTCTTGTAAATCGTATGCACGCCTCATAGTTCGAGTCGTGTAAATTTGACCAGCTTGGACATTTTACTCTGCTACTGAGCTGTGACTAGAATTTTTGCCAGATCGGCTGTGCTACAAAGAACAGCTACATCGGCTGTGGCTACATGCATGAAGTACTAGTAAGGTAGTTGGATTTGAAGCATCATCTTCAGCCACAGCCGAGGGAGTGCAGACGACCAGGACCTATGAAACCATGTAGCCATCTCTAGCTAGCTGCTGCTCTACAAAACCAAGCAAGAGAAATTGCTTACGGAAGCAAGGGCAACTCGTCTTCACTCTTCAGTCTACCCCTCGACTGTTGTGAATGCTTGGAGTGAAATAACTACAGAGGCTTTCCTCATGCATTCAATTCACTCATCGCAACCGCTCAAGGGTTGCTTTGTGCCTTGATTTGTTGAACCAAACACGTATCAGTAGTACTAGTAGTCATGAGTGGCTTTGATCTTGCAAGAACCAAACACGTATCAGTAGTCTTCGATAAAATTTGTTGAACTAGCAAGAACCATGCAGCGAGGAGTTCATCTCAATAAGTATCACCTTAGATCTAATGCATAACGGATGAGACATAGCTGTTGAATTTTACTGCAGACGCAAGAAAGTCCGGCCGCTGTATATTTGATCTCGTAGGACGTAGCATAAAGGCTTGTCAATTTTTAATGTCATAGCAACCATTCTACCCCTCGACTGTTGTGACTACTTGGATTGGAGTAAAAAAAGTATAGAAAAGCCCATCACAACCGCACCAGGCATTCAAGTCTCAAGCGTGTCATGGTGGTCAAAAGCTCCTTTTTTTGAGTCCTTCTTGTGTCTAGCTTTCTTGCCGCATTCACAACTAGGTGTGGAGCCAAGAAAATAGAACATGTTGCTTGTGACTTGGGGGCGTCGTGTACATGACCGAGTTGCGCGATGCCTAATCGTTGAAGCTGCTGTTCGTGCGGTTGTTGGGCAACAACACATTACCAGAGTTGTTGAAGACCATGATTCTAGAGAAATCTTTGTGCTTTGCAGCACTGTTGCGGATGCCCGTCGGCTCTCTAACTATAGTGTCAACGTCAATGGAGACTGCGTCACTTTCAAGACGGTTCACCGTCTCAACTTGATCAGAAGTCCTTATGACCTCAACTATCTCAACAAGACCAAACTGATTCGATGACATTGAGATTTTGTGTGCTCTTGGTATTGTTCGTTGTCCTGCATCAATAGTACTAGTAGTAGTAGTAGCCATGTGTCGGTGTTTTGTAAACCGGACTAGTAAACTTATACGATTGCTGCGCTGCTCTAGGAAGACGATGGTAGCATCCAATAGACACGAGGATTTATACTGGTTCAGGCCAAAGCCCTACGTTCAGTCTTAGAGAAGATCGAGTGCGTGTTCCTCACTTGAATGCTCTGAAGTTCTTACAATGGGGGTGCAAGAATGGTGAAAAAGGTGGTAGAACCTATGCTAGACGAGGGGCAACCCGAAGGGAAGCTCTAGGAGCCCTACTGCTATGGATGAAATGGTAGAGGATGAAGAATGAGAATGTGTCCGTGATGGGTGCCCTGGCTGCCCTTATATAGAGTTTGGGGCCAGGGCTTGTTACAAAGAGGAGGTTCTCCTGACCAAAGGGTCATGAGCCTGAGGGAGGTCCTAGCTAACTTGGCTTGCAAGCTACGCCGCCTTCTGGTGTTCGCCCGGGCTTGGCTATCGTCATGGTCTTATGGCAATGTCGCGGCAGGGTCTGACGTGGTGCTACTGTGCTGGTCGTGGTAGCACTGTAGCCACGATGATAGTTCGTTAGCTGTCCTATGCAATGTGGCATCCCTCATGGTATTTGCCGTTGTCTCTAGGTTCCCCATGGCATCGTACCCATAGTAGGTGGTCGCCCTAGGTCGTTGCTTGCTTGGTCACTTTGTGGGGCTGAGGGCCATGACCCCGATCGTTTGGGTCGGGGCGCACCCTTAGCCAGGGAGGTCTCTTGGTCAAAACCCTCACCATGGATCCCATCCCATAGTGGGTAGGATCGCACGCGTGTCTTGTTGGTCCATATTCATGCGGTGGGTTTCGTACCCGTTGCCACCGCTGTGTGGTGTTGTCTTGTTGGTGCGGCGTGGCACAAGGATGCTGTCTGAACGGACCAAGGTGACCGCTGCCACATCGGTCCTTGCGGGGTTAGTGCGGCACGCCTGCTCCTGTCAGAGCAAGTATACTAAGCAATGCTCAACCTATCCCTGTCCTGCCCGAGGGTCATGATGGGGGAGAGGTCGTGCATCTTATGTGTGGCTGATGCAGGAAAAGGGGTCATGGCTAGGCGTAGGTTTGGTGTGCCTGTCCTAGCTAGGCCTCGATCGTTTGAGCCATTGTTAATCCGATGAGTCATGAGCCGCGTGGCCTACCAACTAATTGGTGCCTTGAGACACCCGAGGTCATAACCCCGATAGTAGCGCCCGAGCATTTTTGTGATCGCGAAGTGATTAGGAAAGCGCTAATATGCGTGTTCACTCAGAGCATGGGCTTGTGGTCATGGCCTGCTTGAGTCTTGTCACTCGACCCCTTATGGGCTTGGTGCCTTCAATGCGGTAGGTGGCCGTTTGTGCCCCCTCCTGTTAGGACGCCCTATCGACACAACATTCGCTCGCCAAGCCTTATCATGTTAGTGTGCCATGTTTTGGAGTTCGTGACCTAGGCTGAGCCGAGTGACCTCGTTGACCCTGTTATAGCTCTGCCTTTAGGAAGATCTCGACTTTCCTAACCTTTTGCGGGCGTCTGGTGTGGACTAGGACCTCCCTTGGCTTGCCATGGGGTGAGGGGGTCCTGGGCTGCTCGGTCCTCCCCCAGCCTTTATAAAAGGCTCCTTTTCTATTTCAACCACCCTAGCTTCCTTGAGAGATTGAGTTTCGAAGGGGGGAAGGCTTTGGAGAGGACCATGTGGTTCTTGAGCATGCGACTTGCTGGGGGTAGTTTGCGATGTCTGGAGGCAACCGTAATCTATTTTGGCGATCGATGCTAGGTGGGATCTTGCAGGCAGAGAAGTGAAGGAGGGCATGGCCACCATGTTGGGGGCAGTGCAGCCTTTGTGACATGGCTGTACTTTGGCCTCCCTTTTGCTCCATCTTGGCACCTGGGCGGTCGCCAAGATTCTTGTTGGAGGTAGGCAGTCCTACCGCTCTCTTCCTCCTCGCACCTCGTTCCTAGGGTTGCGACACTACAGGAGGGTTTGCGAGTTCATTTTTTGCTTCATCTTGCCTCCCTTATAGCGTCGTTCCCCATGGGCCTTTCAGCGATACCACCACTAGGGTGTGGTGGCATCAGTTTTTTCATTCCTTGTTGTGCGGATCGCCCGCACATCGCTTTGTAATCATATAGGATATGAATTAAAACTCAAGGAATCCTCCTTCTGGAGTTGTTTGCAGCTCAAAGCTGTGATGAGCCCTCGAGACATTTTGGCTAAATTCAGGTTTGTTGACTAACGGTTTCCCACACGGGCCATTGTTCTCTCATTGTGCAAGGTTGCTGGGTGGCTTTGGGCTTCTCTGCCCGAGCTCCTGGGCTGCATTTGACTAGGCGTTTGCTTTTTCTTTTGCGTGGATCATGGCCTTGGGCCTTTCTCCTTGGGTGTTTGCAAGTCGGAGTTTTGCTGGCTTCAGGTGAGTCATTCGCCTCTTGCCACGCTGGGCAATGAAGTCATCGAGCGACCTTGGACCTCTCCTCCTGAGTATCTGCGAGGCGGAGGGCGCAGGCTTTGGGTGAGTCATCGGCCTCTCACCATGCAAGGCGATGAGGTCGCCAAGCAACCTTGGACCTCTCCTCCCAAGTGTCTATGAGCTGGAGGATGCAGGCTTTTGGGTGAGTCATTGGCCTCTCGCCACACAGGGTGACAAGGTCATCAAGCGACCTTGGACCTCTCCTCCCGAGTGTCTATGAGCTAGAGGATGTAGGCTTTGGGTGAGTCATCGGCCTCTTGTCGCATAGGGCAATAAGGTCATCAAGCAACCTTGGACCTCTCCTCCCGAGTGTCTGCGAGCTGGAGGATGCAGGCTTTTGGGTGAGTCATCGGCCTCTCACCGCACAGGGCGACAAGGTTGTCAAGCAACTTTAGACCTCTCCTCCTGAGTGTCTACGAGCTAGAGGATGCAGGCTTTGGGTGAGTCATTGGCCTCTCGCCACACAGGGCGATGAGGTCATCAAGCGACCTTGGACCTCTCCTCCTAAGTGTCTTTGAGCTGGAGGACACTGGCTTTGGGTGCGTCATCGGCCTCTCACCACGCAGGGCGACGAGGTTGTCAAGCGACCTTGGACCTCTCCTCCTGGGTGTCTGCAAGTTGTAGCGTCACTTCACAAGGAAGGTGCTGTTGCATGACTTTTTCAGCCGCCCATGGTGACGACCTTCCTCAGGAGATCACGTGCCCTGGGCCCGGCCATAGGTCGCTACTTTTAGGTCGCAAGATGGTGCTGGCCTTGACCCAGTCCCATTTATCGGGACCGCTTGGGCCAGGCCCTGGCTTCCTTCTACTACCTTTTTCATCCTCGGAGGGTCATGTCGCTTTGTTATGAGCAGGGTTTAGTTTTCACCCCACGTGAGGAGAGGCTTGCCCACCATAACCATGTGGTCAGAGTGGTGCACCTCGGTGGGGTCGATGGGTAATTCAAGTGGGACTTGATATCCTCCCCAATCGACGTGGAGTACGGCTGTGCCTCACATGTGTCATCCCATAGATCATCGGCCGTCAATCCTATTTGTCCCCAATCGCCTCGGCAGCGGCCAGAGGACAAGATGCCTCCCCTAGAGGGGGTCTACCTGGGAGACTTCGAAGCGAACAACTCGGACATAGGGAGAGATGGTTGTGTGGCTCTACACCACCAATTAGAGCCATGGGGGCCCATCTCTCTCTACCCCTATCCCTTTTTTGGCCTCGAGCCCGTCTAAGGGCTGGCCCAAGTGTGGGTTTCCTATGCACGACGCGGGGGCGTGTTTGCAGTGGATTGCCTTTACGTGTGGATTTGGGGCATGCGACCTCCTGGGTCACGCGGAGTAGAAGACATCTACTCGCTGGCTACAGGGCGTCCTTTGAATGAAGGCATGTGAATCGAAGCAATACGAAGGAATGAACACGAGCATGGCATACCTAGCCTAGGTTGCCATGGGGGAGACCGCCGCCCCACCTCCCATCCAGTCGCCGCCCCTATTCTACAAGATTACCAAAGTGGTTAGTAATGATTGTGGGCCTATTTCGCTCTGCCGAGGTTATCCTTGCGGCTATAAGTCCGCTAGGAAGACACATTGCGGGAAGCATTGTTCTCCTGCCTCACGCATTGCCATCTTCCCCTCTCTGCTGTGTGTTCTCTGCTGCTCTCCTTCTAGTGATGGATCTCAGGAAATGTTTCCATGAGGAGTCCTCTGAGGTCAATGGGCCGCTGTCACTTCTCTCATCTTCTCTGCGAGAGCAAGGGTAAGTGGTTTCGTGTCGTTATTCGGATTCGATCGCGTTCGAGCTAATCTTGAGCGTATTTAGGGTTGTTCCTCCGGTGACGGCATTGGAGACCGAGGGAACCCCAGGCGCCTCCCATCCCCAGCCTATTCTAGCATCGAGACCGGTGAGCCCCCGTCCCCTGTCCCTTTCTGTCGGACGACAGGGGATATTGAGATATGTGCTCGAAAGGGACGAGGCTCGTCGGCTGCACTCAAATTCTGTCCGTGAGGTGACCCAGCGTCAAGGTTTCTGGGGACGCCACTACTATGACAATGACTATTGCGCCCTGCTCACCACCAGGCTGGCCAGTGTGGGCAACCTGGAGGCCTGCTTCCTCACTGGCTTGTGTCCTGTCTTCGTGGAAGCCCGTAGGTCATTGACGCCGCCGATGGAATAGCTTCAGCACTCCACCAAGGTAGGCTATAAACTTGGTATGTACATCTACGCTCTCGTGCTCTATAGGTCTAATACTGGCGGCGGCAATGATGACATTGCCTAGCGCCTATTGAGGGAGCTCAAAGGTGCTGACGAAGCGGGGCTGACTGCACTACCATGGAAGAACCAGACCTTTCCGTAGTTCTGCTGAGACATGTACTGGCAATTGTAGGACATGGTGCCACATGTTGTAGTGCACATTCTTTGCCCCGTTCTTTGCTAGGATGGGCATCATCTGTGCATAGGCGACGGCTGCAGCGAGCCTGTTAGATTTGAAGTATGGGAGTTGTGGTCTAGGTTCTGCAACGAGGAGTGTAGGATCTCACAGGAGTGCTATAAGTTATTCACATCAATGTGGTAGATTAATTCTGAATTAGTGCATGTTAAGTTGTGTTAAACATCTATGCATGTATATCTATGGTTGCTGACTTTATTTTAATTTGGCAACAACTTCAACTATATGTGTATCTCGTTGTTCAAAGTCAACTGGTGCTGATCGTATTTTTTTCTGTACGAGCATGCACCCCTGCACACGTAAGAAAGTTGGGCCTCTATACATTTGAATGCATCAAACAATATCCTCCATACTTTTTCCTCTTTTTCCTGTGATGCTTGTTACTGTGCCATTGACAATTTTAAGTTTGACTAACTTTATAGAAAATAGTAACAACATCTATGACATAAAAGATCACACCAATTTGAACATAATCTTATCTAATTCGCACGGATGCAATCACACAAGTACAATCCAAAACATCACAAAAGATCTTGCCGAATCATGCAAATAGAACAACATTTTATACCGAACCTGACAATGAGCTTAATCAAGAATATTGATCCGTGAAGTGCCACCCTATGTATACATAAAGCCTATATACTTCATAGAATATAGGTCTGCCCTATGTATACATAAAGCCTGGCCTCGCTCCCACTGTTTGATTCCACCTTGTATTGCGCAAAAAACCCTTGCCTCGCCACGCAAAGTCCCGATCTCCGCCTCTCCGTCACTTGCAACTAAGGCCATGCCCATGAAGCGCTACTCAAGGAAGGGTTGCCCGTCTCCAGTCCCCGCTTCCTCCAGTGTACTGGCTCTCCCCGCTTCGGAGGAGGCGGGGCCAATGGTGCGCCCTGCTTTGGTGTCGGCGGAGGCGGCATCGATGTCCAGTCATGGGAGACCGGTGTTCCCGTCATGCTCTCTCCCGCCGTCTCCTAGACTGCCATTGCTCTCCCCGTCGCCCTCGACGATGACGCTGGCGCCAGCGGCACCGGTGGTTCCCTTACCACCGCCACCACCACTCCTGGTGCGCTCCACTACACCATCATCGTAGGCTGCATGGACTCCTCTGTTTTTGCTAGCCCACGTCGCGAGCGGGTCTCATGTATCCTCATGCTCCCGCTCGGTGTCTGCTGAGGACATGTCTAAGCGCTCTTCGGCCTGCATTACGATGGACTTGGAGGATGACCATCAGCACGGGCATGCAACTCCCATCCTCGAGAGCTAGAAGCTGACGATACGCGCCAGCCACTATGGCTTGCTGGTCTGCCCCCTTTGCCCATAGAGTGCGCCCCATGGTTGGACACAGTCCATCGTCAGGGAGCATGTCTTCGCTTGGGCCAACCACCGGGATGTATGCCATCAACAAGAAGATTGCCCGGCATCATGCGCTGGCGATGAACTAGGGCTGGATTGCCGATGGGGGCAGCCACTAGTGCTTCTGTGCCATGCGGTGCCGGTTAGATTGGTTAATTGTTTGCCTTCTAAATATGATCACTCTCCCCCTTATCATCTGGGCTTGAACTTGTCTTGCATTGTGTAGTGATTCCTCCATGGTTTCCAACTGGTGGTGTCGGAGAGTCGCCCCATCGCCGTTCGCCGCTGCCGAGCCCGTCCATCCCCGCGCAACCCTCTAGTTCTGAAGTGGGCGAATCTTCAGGTGACGAAAAATATCATAAGTTATTGAAGTATTACCATGAGGTCCGTGTGTTGTTTTGTGTGTCTAGGCTGCACGCCGACATGCTGCACGGTGACTTGGTGGCCACGTGCGCCGCACTTGTCATGGCCTAGCAGGAAGCCACCTAGGTGCGAGAAGACAAGGCGGCTATGGTGTCTGAAGCCATTCATCAAGCGGCTGCCACGGCGTTGGCTGCTACCCAGCTTCAGTTTGGTGAGGCGGTGAACGTCTGGGTGGTGGAGCAGGGTTTTCCGATCAAACGACAATGAGATCGATGATCTCATTGAGAGCCTCCGGCCAGCCACCAACGGCATCTTAGCGAAGCTGAACATGGAGCAGATCCTACACTCCCACCTCGACCCTTGATCTGTGGGACGTATCAGTAGTACTAGTAGTCATGACTAGGTTTGATCTATGGGACACCCTTGCAAATATGTGAACTCTTATTTGCATGCCTATGTGAACTTTTGCTGCACTTTGTATTAGGTGGGTTAAACTCTGTTAAGCCTGGTATAGCTCATGTTGGTTGCTTTTCACTGCATATTTCCTTCTGCAGAGTTCATACGAGCAAGTCTCGTTTTCCTGTGATGCTTGTTACTATGTCGTTTACAATTTTAAGTTTGGACCCTGTTTTAAATATGGGTCGGCGCGTAGGATTGTTCGACCACTGAGAAACAACACGGGCCAGAGTTTAGTGTACCATGCAACGTGACATACATCAAATGGACTTTGTTTACTCCTCTGCTAATTTTCCAAGAACAAGGGAACATAGGGAAGGTAGTAAGGTCTGCTGATGAACTCTGGTAGGATGCTACGTCTACCATACAAATAGGTATGGACTAATAACACAACTAATTGGCTAATTATTAGAAACTTTTAGAGATTGCCTTCTTTATTCCTTCTAATACTTTATTAGGAGCTATAAAACTTCATGTTTTTGGAAAGAAAATATTGGGTACTCTTGGAGATGCTCTAAGCACCCAATCTTGAAGAACGAGCACCTAGCAAACTTGAAGCATCCCCAATCGAGTATGGAGCCCCAGAACAGGAGAGAACCAGATGATTACAGATCTTCTGTTAACACAAGATCTGCAAGAAGATCTGCAATCATCAAGGTCAAGCTCCTGTTCAATGGTAGCACCTCGCAAAGGATGGAGAAGGAGCACCTCGCAAAACTTGCACCAGCATCTTAGTGAGGTGCTTTATATTCCATAATCTTTCTACCTCTGAGGATCGAGGGATGTAGATCTACATCTCGATGCTCAAATGCAACAAGACTATGGAATGTAAAGCACCCAATCTTGAAGGCCTTCTCCAAACACTAGCATCCTGGTGAGGTGCTTTTATCTCCATCCTAAACCTCTCACGGGCTCCAGGCCATGAGAGGTGCAAGGAGGAAGACAAAGCACCTCTAGGCGATGAAGAAAGATGATTGCCTCACGAGTGTGTGGATTTAAGAGTGTGTGGATTGAGCCCAACAGGTGCATCCAGACATGGGTTAAATAGGCCAGCTGAAGATGGAGAAGTGCAAGTAATGGTGATGCAAGTAGTTGGGAATTAACTCACGGTGACTTTACCACTGATAGACCAAATCTGACCGAGTCGGACACATCTCACTCTTCACTCTTCAGTCTGCCCCTCGACTGCTGTGACTGCTTGGATTGGAATCAAATAAGTATAGAAAAGACCTATCACAACTGCACCAGGCATTCATGTCTTAAGTGTGTCAGAAGCTCTTTTTCTAGATTCACTTCTTGTGTCCAGCTTTCTTGCCATATTTTCTTCACTCTAATATTTTACAGTGCTCATTAGAAAGTCTGATGCGGCACATTTCATCTCATTGGTCACTATACAGTACAAAGCTATGAGTAAAACTATTGCCTATGGAGTGCACTCGGTCAATTTGTATCAGTTGTAGTAGTAGTCATGAGTGGCTTTGATCTGTGTTGAACCCAAATCTTATTTTCGTGTATTTGATAAGATTTATTAAACTTACAAGAACTATGCATCAAAGATTATTTTTATTTAGAATTTTTATACTTCAGAGGATCACACAAGGTCCGGCCGTCTAAAATCTTGACTACCCGGATGATGTGCTCTTGCATTCTCGTGCAGACGCGCGCGCGTGGATGGCGTCAGCAGCCTGTTACAGTAGGGGACATCGCCTTCTAACGCGTCGCATTGACGTGACGAAGCGAAGCCCCACCGCCCACCCACACAAACGTCTTGGTCATGGGATGTTCGACATCACCCAAACTATAGCAGCAGAGACAAGGGGTAGGAGGGAAGGTTATACACCTATTGCCTTCTCTCTCTGGAGCTCCTGAAACTTAATTTGCTAAACATTCATGAGTGCCATTG